>VSMD01137558.1:0-65059 GCA_008750895.1 Mirza zaza | reverse complement strand
AGACAGAGTCTCACTTTGTTGCCCAGGCTAGAGTGAGTGCCATGGCGTCAGCCTAGCTCACAGCAACCTCAAACTCCTGGGCTCAAGCAATCCTGCTGCCTCAGCCTCCCGAGTAGCTGGGACTACAGGAATGCGCCACCATGCCCGGCTAATTTTTTCTATATATATTAGTTGGCCAATTAATTTCTTTCTATTTATAGTAGAGATGGGGTCTCGCTCTTGCTCAGGCTGGTCTCGAACTCCTGAGCTCAAACGATCCGCCCACCTTGGCCTCCCAGAGAGCTAGGATTACAGGCGTGAGCCACCGCGCCCGGCCAGCCACTGCTCTCTCTTAGGCCACTTGTACCACTAAAAGTAACTTAGGACCAGTTTTCCAGAGAACATATACTTTAATAACTGAACATAATTTATTTCTATAGAAAGTTCTATGGTGGTTTCTGTTTTATAAATGCTGCTGTGCTGGCTCAAGCATATTTAAAGCCATAAAATGTAGCTTCTAGTGACATATTGCTAAGTGATAATAAATCAAATGAATATTAATAAAATGGTATGCACAGTATGATTGCAAACTAAACCTTCCTACACACACAAATACACACATGCCCATACATTTATTTATTCTTGTATAGTTTTATTTAGACAAAAGCCAAAAGGACATGCATCAAATTTTAGCAGTGGCTATCTCTAATGCTTATAATGTTCAGTATAAATTCTTTTCCTGAATTCTGTACATTTTTTATATTTTTATAACCAGAGAAACAACATTGTGTTCAAATGTGACTTCAGTGAGCCAGAACATAGTGCTGGAAATAAATCAAAACTGCAATTACTCTTGCTTTTTGAATGCAGAAGTGGAGATTGAGCCAGGATCATCATTAGAACACAATAGAGAACAGGATATTCTAACTCTAGGGCACTCCAGATCACTAGTGCAATAAAGAAGAACCAATTCTTCAGGCTTAATAAAGTAAGCAGGAGCTGAGGGGCGTATGACATTAGCTGTCTTTAGGAAATAAGATTGACTTGGTTAAACCAGAGAAATTGGGAATATAGAAAATCCTGGCTCTACAGTTGCCATTTTCTTATCTTTAGAGAACTCCAACACTTGATGTGAGATGGTAGAAACTAGAAGAATTCAAAGGAGTGAGAGAAACTGAACTTGAGGTTGTAGCTCTTCGAATGGGGAGTGTGAGGGAATTGGGACAGTTCTGAGATCTGCAAATCACTGGCATAAGCAAGTGTGCCACCACAGACAAAAGCCAAGCAAAAGTGATGAGAAGGGTTAAGAACACTATAACAAGGGAAGCTGGTATTTTTGCTTTCACTTTAGTTCAATCTTCTTATTCTTTTAAATTTCAGAATATTATGGTGGTACAAATGTTTTGGTTACATACATGGATTGCTTTTGTATTGCTCGAGTCAAAATTATAAGTGTGTCCATCACCCAGATAGTGTACATTGTACCCGTTAGGCATGATTTCACCCATTCTCACCTCCCCTCTCCCACCTGCATGATTTCTGTTGAGTTTTACTTCCATCTGTGCATAAGAGTGCTGATCAGTTAGTTCCAATTTAATAGTGAGTATATGTGGTGTTTGTTTTTCCATTCTTGCAATACTTCATTTATGAGAATGGTCTCCGGTTATATCCAGAGATTGTTGTAAAAGGTATTAATTCACTTTTTTATGGCTGAGTATACTCCATGGTATACATATACCACATTATATTAATCCACTCATGAATTGATGGGCACTTGGGTTGATTCTACATCTTTGTGGTTATGAATTGTGCTGCAATAAACATTCTAGTGCAAGTGTCTTTTCAATCCAGGAATGCCTTGTGTGTTAACTTCTCACAAGAATCATTCACCTCTCATTTGAATTTTTCTAAGAGGATTGTTTACTAGTGTTTGATATAATCTATTCTTTTGTTAACTAGCCCTTAGTTAGACACTATTGCTCTTGTGAAAATCCTGCTCATTGGTTCTAATTCCCAGGTAAATTCTATTTTCCTCAAGACAACTTTTTATGCATTTGTAGATAACTTTTTTGGCTCATCCAACATTCAATCTCAACTTTCTTCTCTCTAGCTTGTATCTACTGTCAAAGCTGTAAGAGTTAAACTTTTGCTTTCCCACCTCTCTTGCAATTAGGAGTGTTCTTTCACAGAGCTTTTGCCCATGAGAGACATGTGAAAATTTATGAAAATTAGCCTCCTCCCCTTCTTCTACTTGTGAAGATGTTGGCTGGGACCTGAGCAGCTGTCTGAAAACCACAGGGAAAGGCCAGATATTAAGATATTGGCCATGATAACCTTGAGCTACTGAACCAACACAGACAACTGCCTACTTCCAACTTCTTGATATGAGAAAAAGTAAACCTTTCTTTGTTAAACCTCTATATGGAGATTTTCTGTTACTTGTAGGCAAACACAATGGTAACTGATGGAGTTTTATGTTTCATGTCCCAACATTTCCTTATGAACTGTGGATACTATTATACCAAATACTGCCCCTTTTCCATGAAAAGTCTTAAGGCTCTCCTGCTCCTGGGAAACATGTCCTTTTCTCTGTACCTGAAGGCTCTTCCCTCCTGGCCAGAGTCTATTCATCCCTCACATTTTTCTTTGATGCAGATCCCTAGTCAGAAATATTTTCTTATTTCTTACACTGAACTCCCACCAGCTTTCTGAAGTGCCTCTCTCGTGCTATTTTTCCAATTCTGCCATGAAGCCTAGTTATTTGTATATTTCTGTTATTCTTTATTCATCCTCCCAGTGGGATTGAAGCTGCTTTAATGCTGACTATATCATCTTTCTCTGTATTCCCCTATATTTTAATACAGGTCGAGCATCCTTAATCTGAAAATCCAAAATCTGAAATGTTTTGAGTGCCAACATGACACCACTAGTGTAAAATTCCACATCTGACCTCATGTGATGAGTTGCAGAAAAAATAAAGTCAAAACTTTGTTTCTTGCACAAAATTATTTAAAGTATTGTACAAAATTACTTTCAGGCTATGCATATAAAATGTATATGAAACAAATGAATTTTGTGTTTGGACTTGGGACCCATTCCTAAAATAACTTATTATGTATATGAAAATATTCTAAAATTTGAAAAAATCTGGAACCCCAAACACTCCTGGTCCCAAGCATTTTGGATAAGGGATATTCAACATTATATGGCCTCACTAATAGAAAGCCCTATATGTTTTATTGCAATTCAACAAATATTTATTTCTTCACTTTCTTTCAATTGCTTACATTTCAGTTAGGTTTATAGTGGAATTTTAAGAAAGAGTTTGGTTTAACAGGAAAGGCACCGTTAGCTTACTTAAGTGACTATCTTTTGGATATTGGCCTCTGAAGAAAGGAGGCTATTGATCTCAATACTATTTTATACACCTGAGTTGCCAGTATCTAGTGTGAAGCAATTAGAAAAATGAACAAAGATCCGGGGTTTTAACAAATCTTTAGAGGAAAAGGCTTGTTGATGAAATCATATTAATCTATGCTCAAGATCATTTAAATTTTAGAACATAAAGCATGGAGAGAAAACATAGCAGGGTCATTGGATTGTAGGTACTGTGTTCTGTCTTGGACATGGACACTTTATCTAGGCCAATAGCTTTTCTTCTTACCTGGGAGCCCATGGCTTGAACACAGGAAAGTCTATTACTGAGAACAGAATGAGGGGATTGAGAGGCTTGACATTGGGCTGTTTCATTTAATTATTTTTTCCTTCTGTATTTGAAAGGGAAATGAATTTTATTTATTATGGAACTGTAGAGTTCTCAGAATGGCCTAAATAGTCTTTTGATTATGTTTTCTTTATTATTTTTTTTATTATGGTAAGAACACTTAACATGAGACCTATCCGCTTAACAAAGTTCAAAGTGCACAATACAGTATTATTGACTAGAGGTGAAATGTTGTACAGCAGAACTCTAGAACTTATTCATGTTGCTTAGCTGACACCTTATGCCTATTAGCTAGTAACTTCCCATTTCCCTTTTCCTCCTCAGCCCCTGGCAATCACCATTCCACTCTTTAATTCTATGAGTTTGACTATTTGAGATACCTCATAAAAGTGGAACCATGCCATTTTTCTTTTCTGTGACTGGCTTATTTCCCTTAGTGTTTAGTTTTAAAATTACAACATTTCATAGGAAAGTGAAAATTTTGTTTGTTTGTTTAAAATAGCACTTAAGAGCCACTTACTGCAATGGCATTTTGTTCTTTTTTGCGTGTGAGTTTCTTTATTGCTTGTTTGCTTCACATTTTATATCTGATGTCATTTTTTTGATAAATTGTGGAATGAGCAGAACCTCTTATTTAGGTGAAAGACATTGTGCTCAATTCTTTGCAAGCATCATCTCACTGAATTGTTACAGCCACACTGTGAGTATGTTATCTACAATTACAGATGAAGAAACCAAGATTAGATAGCTTAGTCCATGTGGGCTGCTATGGCAAAATACCTTAGATGGAGTATTTATAGATAATTAGTCAGGTGCCAGCAGATTTGGTGTCTGGTGAGTGTTCATTTTCAGCTATCCATCAATAGCAGCCCGTTGCTGCATCCTCACATGGTGGAAGGGGCAAGACAGCTCCCTTAAACCTCACTTATAAGGGTACTGATCCCATTCACAAGGGCAGAGCCCCCATGACTTTATCACTTCTCAAAAGGTTCTACTTCTTAACACCATCTACAAAGGTGATTAGGATTCAACATGAATTTTGGAGGGACACATTCAGACTATAGCAATAACCCAACACAAAATGAAGTTGGTAAGTGGGAGAATCAGATTTGAATACTGATTTCCCTATCTTCTTCTTAAAGTTCATGATCTTTTTTTTCTCTAAAAGAAAGTGCTCATTGAGTTACTGGGTGAGAAACTTGGCACCTATTTTCTTTTAAATGTAGATTTTCAGAATATGTTTTTTTTTTTTTTTTTTTTACTTGACATTTTACCTTGAACAGTATACTTTAGGGAGAATTTAAATTTAGACTAAATACTTGATTGTACCTAGGTTTTATTTCTTGATTTCAAAAGTGTTATTTAATTTGATTCTTTTCTTCTTGGAATAAGGCAGACAATTTCGAGGGCAAGTCTTCAATATCATCTGAATTTGATTAAAATGAGTACTTTTTAAATCAGGCTATTTTTATTGAGCTATCATAATTAATATTGGGACAAAAGAAAGCCTACTTAAGGAAAAGCAGAGAAAGATGGGAAAACAAGCAAACTGACATTGATATGAGGGGAGATGTACCTTCCTCTGAGTTTGGATATGTGCTCACTAAAGTTGAATATTAAGGCAGAGATGATTAGAAAATTTTACTAATAAATTTTATAGTGAGATTTCTTGTGTCTTAGGGGCGTTTGCATACAACTCCATGATGCCTATGACTATTGTTACTCTCTGGATCTTAAACACATTTTAATATTTTTAACTCAAACTTTTCAAGAGTTTTCTTTAAAAAAATAAAAGCAACTAATATAGGTAAAGAATGTGATATATATATATATATAAAAAATCAAGCAAATATTGTATTTAAAACATAAAATCAACCAATACAGAGGAACTTCACTTTGCTGTCTAATTATTTTGAAAATGCTTTAAATTAAGCTGTGCAAGAGTTAACAAAAGTAAAAATGGGTTTTGTTGTTTATTTTTTCTGCCATTAAAGAAACTGATAACTGCTATGTTCAAGTTTGACCTACTTATACCTGTGTGTAAACATGAAATACACACAAATAAGTCATCATCCATACGAATACAGTTGTGTCATGTCTATATTAGTATCAGGTGCTTTTTTGTGTTTTTTCTGTTTTTCAATTGTCTAATCAGATGTATAAGCACAACCTATTTGAGTCAGTTGGGAACTATTACACAGAAACATCACCATGTGTCTTCATGGTTTATGTATCTTTAATCTCAGTAATTTAAGACAATAATGAACATAGATGAGATTGTTGCTTTGGCCTAGAGGAATTCATCTGATAGAAATAGCCATTGGAACTGCATCTGCATAAAATTACTGTCAGACTTGGGAGACTTGACTGATAGAAATGTAATCATTGAGAGTTTAAAACACAAACTGTCTGGTTTACTATAAAATATTTATAAATATAAACTGTATATAAATAAGTGAGGAAAATTCCAGATGCTCAAGTGGCTAACTAGACTTTCAGAGTCCTGTGAAGACTGAGCATTTATAGGTAAACAATAAGTTTCTAAGTAAAATAGTTATTATGTATAACATACACACAAATATATGTTTTATTAGGTATATATGTGATATATATTCTTTATCAGCTAATATTTTGAGCGCCAATATATATGTACAGATAATAGGTATATGTAATATGTATATATATATAAATTTACAAATTATAAATATGCGCTGATATACTAAGTAGTCTTGTAAAACATACATAAACATAGATATTTAAAAAGTGGAGGATTAAAATTAAGAAAACCCTAGTATTTAACTTCTTTTTATTTATTTATGCTATAAAAAACACTTATCTCCAACTGAAATCTTATCCGTGGTGTTCTGGTGGTTTACTTCTTAAATGTTTTGCTTATTGTGATGGCCGCCTACCACCATGGGCTATTGTCTGAATGCAGACTATGCACGTAGTGTGAGACTTATCATTGGCCATACTGGGTGCAAATTCATACTTTAGTTTTCTTGATAATATCAGAATTTGAGGATCTTGTCTTCCCTCATTAGATGATGATTATTTTACCCTTGAATGGGGGTGATAGCCTATTTTCTCAGTAAGAAAAATATCAGTTCTGACATCGTCTTGATTACATGTACTTACACTGCAAATATCATTGGCTACCTGTGGTTTCTTTGTGGACAGATTTTTAAGCTGTGTCCATTTTGTGAGGACAAATTTTGTTTGTACGATTTGAAGTAAAATAGTTGAAATAATATATTCTATAAACACATTTAACAAAAATACTCCCTTGTAATATTTGGATGAGAAATAAGGAGTAAAGACCTCATCTTTGGGGTTCTGGCAGAACTTTCACTCATCCCACAGAATTCTCCTGTGTCCTCCTTGACACTTGACAATATGGTATACATCAATTCAATCCATATAGTAAATGTCAGTAAGGCTTAAACTCAGTCTTAATTTTTGATACATTTACAACTAAAGCATTAATTTTCCCCATGCCACAGTGGATCATCTTGGCAAATCCTGGAGGTCAACACAAGCATGACACTTTGGAAGCCCTGGATATATAATGAGAAGTGAATTAGCTCTTCAGAAAAAGATAGTCTTTTGGGCTGCCTCTGTGCAAATAGCATCTTTAATTTATAAAGTTTTTTTCTAAATAGAGGCACACACACATTTGTGACCTAGGGAGTCTTGTCTGGAGGAAGCACAGCAATTGAATAGACACACTGACCATTGTTTACTGTTTGCCAGGCATGCTGGGTACAGTTCGAACAGAAGCTAAGATCACATGGTAGGACCCACACATCTTCTTCAAGGCTTAACTTAAGTCCCCACACCATTTGATAATCATGGGTCCTCTCTCTAAATTACATGGTTCTTACTGTGTATACCACTATCCTGAAAAGGTGTGGCATTATTGTACTCTTACCGTGTGCCAGGTGTTATTCCAAAGCTATTTACATATTACTTCATTTAATCCAATGAGGTGGATAACTATCATCAATATTATCACCATCTGATGCTATTTTGGGCCATAAATATTATCTCACCTGTCCAAGTTCATGTAGCTATTGTGTGGCAGAGCCAGGAACATACTGAGTCCTATACATCCCATGCTTCTTGCCATTATGCCTCCACACATGTTCACAGGGGGTTGTTGAAAAAAAAAAATCATTACGAGGGGTATATTTTCTTCTAAAATATATTAAAAATTTGTATGAAAATTCCAAACTCATTGGTATGATTGTTGTTCAGCAAAACAATAATCCATCTGCCTCTAAGAAATGGCATGGTTAGCCCAAATTCCAGTGAGTGGTTAGGATAATCAGCGTGTAAAGCATGAATGGGTGATGTTAGGTCTGAAGTTGAAAATTGGTGCAGAAGCTGTGTTGACTGTGTAAACTTTGAGATGATATATTCCTATATTTTGTAATACTTGATAATATTAAGTATATTATCTTATAAATTAGCATATTTGTTTTGTTATTAAATTTTTTTCCCTGTCTACATTCATGAACTTTTGGTGTCAACATACTAAAATTTTTACCATGTACTGCAGACAAATTAGTTCAGGAATCTCTGGTCTGTAACATATATTCTCATACATGATTATTCATCAATCAACAATAGTGTATTGAGAATCTAACGTGTCTTCACAGAGAGCTACATTAGATGCTCAGGAGGGCAAAGGATTTTTATTTTGCCAGGAGCAGCAAAATTGTTCTCTACCTGTCTTTTGCCTATACAGTTTTCCTCCCTTTCAGCGTGCAAGAATAGTCATTTCTACTGATTTATATTCCCTAGCAATAAAAAGCACAGTATTGGGGATACAGTGAACATACAATAAATATATTAATTCTAATAAGGAGCTAAAACAAATAGAAATTGATCCATTTGCTTTTTAAAATTGCCAACCATTTATACAGCATGACTATGAAAATGAATTTTCAGCCACACTGAAATATTTTAATTAAGGCTGTGTTCTCACTCCAGCCAGGTTGAGAGTTCTTCCTGAATTGACTGAATCCAGTTAATCATGTGTTAGCCACAGTTGGGGACATTTTAATTTAGAATTATTTTCTAGAATTCTGAATGATGTCTCACCAAGATTTGTATCCCAACTCCTTAATTGCCTTTTACTGTTATTGTGTCTTCTTCCCTGATATGATATTGATTTTAAAAATACTTGCAGTTTGCTTTTTACCTTTGCAGTTCTGATGAATTTCATCCAATGTTTTTCACTCTTTCTTGTCAAACGATGTATTATGACTTAGTGAATCCACCTTAAAGTCTTAGTGTGTCACCTGCAATGACAAAAGACAACAGTAGGAAGAGTGAACATTTGAGGGACAGAGAAGAGAGAGAACAGAGCTGGTTTATGAAGTTGTTCCATGCCAGTCACGTCATTGGAATGGGCTTCCCATTCGTTAACTCAACATCCTAACACAGAGATGGGCAAAACAGAGTTTTTACAATAGAATAACTGATTTAAACAAGGCAGCTTTGTAAGTTGATTTGTTAAGGGTGCCTGTTGAACTTAAAGAATAAGAGAGATCAGCAGCAAAGCAAAAGGAATTTGGTATGATGGTTCCCTGTTTTATCTGTGTGTTAGTCAAGATTATTTTGATTCTAAGAAACTAATACTGACTCTGGCTACAAAAACATGAACATAAAAACAAAAATATTTACCAGAAGGATGCTGGTTAGTACGTATACTCAAAGGGAGAACAAGTCAAGCCTCAAAAGGGGGGAGACCAACCAGTTCCAGTGTGGCAGGCCCAGCACCATCAAGGTCTACTGTGTCTCCTTTCTGGGTATCTTCATATGAGCATTTGGTTCTTTTAAGCAAGTTTTTACAGGTGATAGTGGGTGGGAAGGGCCAGGTGCAGGCTCACTAGCTTACAATGCTGATTCCGAGAGGAAAAGACTCTGTTTCCTCAGTCCAGATTCAAAGACTCCTGGGAAGAAGCTCTGGCTCAGCTGTGGTAATGAATGCCTTCTTCACAGAGAAATCATAGAGGGTTGTAACTAAAAGCACAGGTTCTGGCACTGGACCACCTGCTTACTACCTCTGTGGTCTTGGGAATGTTACTTAACTACTTTGCACCTTGATTTTCTTATCTGTAAAATGAGGATAATCATAATCTTTTAAAATGAGGTAAGTATCACCTATAGACCTGAGCAAGAGAGGTCCCTATTTGGGTCTCACACTGAAGAGGGATGCTTATGGTCTGAATTTTGTCCCCATCTAATTCATAGGATAAGCCCTAACTTTCTGTACTTCAGAATGTGACTGTATTTGGAGACAAGGACTTCAAAGAAGTGATTGAGTTAAAATGAGGCTGTTAGGGTGGGCCCTCATCCAACTTGACTGGTATCCTTTTAAGAAGAGGAACTTTGGACCCCTAAAGAGACACCACAAATGTGCATGCACAGAGGAAAGACCCATGTTAGGACGAAGGGAGAAGATGGCTGTTGTTTAAGCTATCCGGCCTATGGTATTTTGTGATGGCAACTCTAGCAAGCTAATACAAGGCCTGTGCATATACCACAGTCTGAAACACTCTGGGGTTTTCTTTTCCTTTACAGTCTCATATGAAAGCTTTTTGAACCATCAATAACCAACTAGGCCATTGGGAATTATGGGAGAGCACTCCACTGGGGAAGAGAGCAGAACACTGTGTGTGGGAGAGAGGGGCCACACATAGGTCCCGTCCTGAGAAGCCAGAGTGGCTGTTTTTATTTAGCCTTGGATGCTTCAAATGAGGTGCTGAACAGACTAGGTAGCCCAGACAACAGCACTGCCTCCTCACACCTTCCTGCTGGGGTGATATGGTTTTGGCAGGCTCTTAGAAAGGACTGAAAATCCTAAATGGGAAATGTGAGATATGAGAGAGGTGAGCTTGTGCACTTCTGTTCCCTAGAGGTTAGTTCCTAACTTGGGTTTGGGTGAGTCCTTCCACCTTGGATAGGCTTTATTTAAAACATTAAAATTAGACATAAAAATGTGGCTTCTCTTTTTATTCCTGCCTGGAACTCCAAAAATGTTAGAGGTGGCTCTTAATGAATTAATACATGTTAGAACAGTGGTTGGCCTATAATGGCATTCGAGACTATTTATTATTCTTTTATAATCATGATATCTGGACCCATTCCTATAGCAGGTTGGAGGTTTGTGATGGCTACATCTTTAATCATCGTTCTTCTCTGCAGTGCTGGAGTCGACTATGACAATTAGCAACTCTCATCTAAGCTATATAGATTACAGAATACTTTTCTGTAGGAATGTGAAAACTCTTAATATTAATTTTAGAAAATGGCATTATTCCCTAAAATAAGAAGTTTGTCTATTTTCTCTTTGATATATGGAAATGATTTTCTATTTATTTTATTCTCATTTTATACAGAATTCTTAATAACAAGCACCCAAAGATAATATGCAGCCTCAAAATTTGTTACATTATAAATGTGCTTGACACAAAAATGTTAAGATGTTGGGGAAGATGGATAATTTATCTAATTTACTGTAATCCCATCCCCTCATTTTCATAGAGCGATGTAAGTGTTTTTAAGTGGAGAAAAAAATGTTTCATAATCTAGATTCATGTCCCTGAAGTATCTTTACTACCTTAAACTTCTGGAGAAGAAAATCAAAAGGGAAACAACTTTATAGAAAGAACAAAGCTATTCTTCCTATAAAAAAGTAGGAATATAGAAAAATTTTATGTCATTAACATTCACCTCTGTTCCTGAACTGCAAGGCATGAATATACTCTAGCTGCATCACTGTTGGGTTGGGAGGTGTGGGGAGCTGGATGCCATTTAAGTTTGGTCTGTAGCTGTATAAAACATTAAAAATACATAATAAGCTATACATTGCATTTGGTAATTCATGAGAAGCATTTTATTTTATGTCAAAAGAAAGCATTGCCCCTTTATTATCACCTGTGTCAAAATTGCCCTGCAATTTATTGAAACCTTAAAATCTGTATCCCCATCATAAGCCGAAATAAAAAAATTAAAAAAAAAATTGCCCTGCAAAAGATCTTTCATGCTTTAACCTGATATTTTACTTTATAAGAGTATGTTTGGAAATGGAATCAACTGCAAGCAGTATAGTTTTAAATTGATCACCTGTATAAACCAGTAATGTTCAGTGGTATTTGGTTCAATTTATTTCCAGAATGTGATGTTTGCTCTTTCATCTTAATCATAGTAACAAAAGGCTAGAAGAGCATTCCAGAGGTTGAGGCTTTTAGACTTATGTAATAGCAAATTGGGTTTATCCATACAAATGGTAGCCTTGTTGATCCATGGATTTTTATAGTTGTTAAAAGTGGAATTTTAAGACTTTGGTTTAGTCTATTACTAAGTTCTAGGAAGGGCTTATGGGGAGAAGCCAAAAGTAATATTAACGATATATTGTAATATAAAATTTGTTGTTATATTGCATTATAATAGTAGTAGTAAAGACTATACTATCCTTCCATTCAAAAATACTTATTGTGGGTTCGCTATTTGTTGGTCATTGTACGAGGTGATAATTAAAACCAGGTTTGATCCTTGCCTTCCTAATGTTGACAGCCTTATGAATGAAGCAGCATTAATTTAAGTTTAAAACAGCGCATGTGGCACTTGTTACCAAGGAGAGATTCACACCCATATTCATACCTATACCATGTGTATTCGACTTAGCAGGGTGGTCTCAGGATGATTTCCTGAGAAAGTGATGCTGGAGCTGAGTTCTGAAGGGGGAGAAGGACTTCACAAAGCAAAGGGGGAAAGCAAAGAGCTTTCAAGGCATTGAGAACAGCATGGAGCTAAGAGCACTGAAAGTAGGTCAAAAGACTGAGGCAGAGATAATAGAAGGAATCATGGTGTCATCTGAGGCTGGTAATTCATTTCAAAAAATTGGTAGAGTGTTACAGTTTGGGAGAGAAAAGTCTCCATATAAAGTGATGAAATTTGCTGCCGCACATTCTGCAGATTCTAATAGCACCACTAAGTACTTGAAGGAGTGATATATTAGATGTGCTGTTTTTAGAATGGCTCCCTCTCTGCTGAACATATTATGTTGTTTGCACTGATGTCTGCCTCATCTGGATGATCCATTGAGCCAAATAATTAATGATTTTGGTGCAGCAGTATGTGGCTCATGTTTTTTCTCCATGTAATGATATATTTCATATTATGTCCATTGAAAACTATAGCATGTTGGAGATGGAGGGTTTATAGGGATCCCTTAGTAGATCAATCTTTTCTTCTTCAGGCAGGCAAACTGAGGTTGAGAGAAAGGAGACATTTTCCATGGTTTCATAGTGACTTAGTTACACAGCCTATACTAAAATAATAATTACTTAATTCTATTAATATTCCATGGCTTTTATCCATCACATACAAGTTACAATTACAATGTTACCTATTAATATTTTATAATGCTCAGTGTCCCCAGAGGAGTTCCTATTTGTTCACTTATGCATAGCCTCCAAGAAGCACACCACATGTGTGAAAACAGTTTAACACATTTTGGCTTGGATAATGATACTGACGACTAGCTGTTACAATATTAATAACACTGCATATTGTGGTGGCAGAGATCCAAATAGACAAGAGATTTTGGATATAGCTTGCTGCAACATAGAATAAATACTTTATACAAATGGAAATCCTTTAAAAGCAGCCTTGAAAGCAGCATGAATCGGTTCCTTGCTGTGGGTAGTTTCTTACCGTGGATAGGTAAATTTGATGAAGAGGTGGGATACAGAAAATTAATCCTCTCAATCGAAATATAGCTTACAGATAATTCAACTTTGATTCTTTAAGATCACATATACTTGTCTTGCATTCACACATACATCCACTTCCAGCAACACACACAATTGTTTTCATCATACATCTTCGAATTGGTGACATAATGAAGCCTTTGGGAAGCTGTGTTTGAGCTGAACAATCCATTAATTGCATTTCACAAATCTATTTTGCTGTTTAAATAGAAGATTCTCAGTATTGTGCTTAGTAAGATGGTATAGGGATTTCAAGTGTAGTTTCATTATTTTTAGAAAGGTTATGGGTTAATTGATATTTCAGTTCTATTTTATTTTTTTGTAGAGACAAGGGAGATTTAGTTAAATAGTGAAATTAGACTTGATGGGAGAAACCACTGGAAGATTTAACTGGCATGAGAATCATTTCCACAAATGAAGCACTTGTGTGCTTTTCTATTTTATTTAATGATGGGGATTGTATTTCTATGCTCTTTCATTGCAAATGTAGTGGTTTGGTGAGATTATTTTTTTAATGCATTGCTAATCTGAGCTGGATTTGAGAGGCCCCACTATGTGAGGTTTTCCTTGTTTCAGTCTCTCCGAGGACTCTGCAGATCACAGTGCTACAATGGGGTTTTAAAATAATCCATTAAACTCAAGGACCAGTAACCAATTTAAAGCAGGGTTCTGTGTTGCCCAGTATACACTAAGAAACTTCCTTTATTTCCCACTCTGTATTTCCCTAACAGTTTTATATATATTTGTCTATCCTATTATGTGCTTAGCAATTTGAGGACAGAAACTGTCTCATATATTTTCTTTCCCATAGTACCATCTATTAAGTTAATTTCAAAGAAACGTATAATCCCAAATCCAAAAGTTGACCTAAAAATAAACTTATAAAGCAAATCATTATACAACTGACAGCCTCCTTAGCATATGCACATACACAAACACACGTGGGATCACACAATATGATCAGCCTGGATGTTATATAAATATACAAATACAAGTGTATATATGTATGTTTTATTTTTACAGATAAAAAGTATTATCTTATAATACCTATATTCATATATTCATGTTGGCAAAGATATAAAGTAGAACATTTAGTTAGTGCTTAGTAGTTCACTCTACTCAAAATATTATTATGATTTTTTTACTTTATTACCACTAATATTCCTAATTTTCTTGGATTCCTTTAGGAAATGAATTTATTCTTTAATCTGCAGCAAGATGAAGTGGGTAAACTTCAACCCAGTGGTAAGAGGATGTTTGGGTCAGAGTAAGAGTTAGTGAAGAATAGGCAGCCTTTCCTAATGATATATTAGTTTATTTTTGTCCAAAGATCTGTTTATTAACTGATGGGTTTAAAGAGATACAGCTTTGATTTGGGGGATTGGGAGAAGGTCCAAACACTGTCTCAAACTTTGAGAATACAAAGATGAATCAACTACCATTCTTCCTCCTAAAGAACCCTCAGCTGAAGAATTTATTCCTGCATCTCAAACTGTAGAGGTGTGTGTGTGTGTGCACGCTCATGCGTGGGTATGTGCATGTATATGTGTTTTGCCTGTCTTATTTAATTATGAGTATCCTTGTAGCAGTCTGTCATTTTTTAATGGGAATATATCCTAGGAAAAATGATCATTGAGAAGATAAAACCCCCAATATCTACTTCAAGTCACCATAAAGAAGCAGTCTTGAGGAACAGACAGGACTTGGGTTTTTAAAATATTAATTGTTTTAATTGACAAATAAAAATTGTATATATTAATCATGTACAACCTGATGTTTTAAGAAATACGTGTACTGTGGAATGGCTAAATTGCACTAATTAACATTGACAATTATGTGTGGACTTACATTTTGAAGCTATTGAGGCCTTGGTTGAAACTTAGGGTCTGGCAGTCACTGACAACTATGATCTTTCTCAAGTCTCAATTGCTTTGGGATTTGCCAATGACCTGGGGATGATAGAACCCTGCTCCCAGTGATGTGCAAGGAATTGAAATCACCTAGGTAAAGTACCTGCCTTGGGGTTGGTGCTTGATAGTTGCCTAGATGCATTTGAATCCAATCGTAAATTAATGCTATCAATACTTTGAGGTGAGAGAGCCAGCCTACCATTAGAGTTAAGAGCCATATTCTGCAGCCAGCCTGCCTAGGTAGTAATCCTGGTCCTGCTATAGTTTATATGATTTTGGCAAAATTACTGAATTTATCTAGGCCACTTTTTCCCCATCAATATTATGATGGAAGAGTCAGTGAGTTAGTGTTAAGAATGGACTCACCATCAAATTGGTGTTAATTGATCAATACTTATGTGCACATATAGTGGTAACATTCATTGGGTGTTGGGCAGGTGGGAGGGGTGAGGAGGGGATGGGGATATTCACATCTAATGGGTGCGGTGCTCACCGTCTGGGGGATGGACATGCATGAAGCTCTGACTCGGGTGGGGCAAAGGCAATGTAAGTAACCTAAACATTTGTACCTCTGTAATATGCTGAGATTAAAAAAAAGAAAAGAATAGAATGTTAAGAATAGTTTCTGGCACATACTAAATACTATATTAACGTTTATTAAAATTGAATGTGTGCTTTATTTTATTCTGTAAAATCTATACTGATTAAATTAAATATAAACATAAACTTTTAAGATCTTTGAGGCATTTTTATTTATTTTTCAATAATGAGATGAGAAATAATAACAAAACAAACTACTGACTAGATCATCTCTAGTCTTGTATTTGATGTGTCCCTTAGTAATAAAAATTACTCACTAACAAGATTTCATATAAATAATTTTACTTGCATTATCATTTTGGGTACTGTTTTTTGTTTTATCTTATTTACTATTAGTTGCCAAATTTCTTCCAGCTTATATTTTTTTAAAAAAAACTATTCATAGTAGTAGAGATTCTCAGAGTATAAGAATAATTTATTTCAATCATCACACTTCATTGCTAGGGTAATAAAGTTGTAGGATGAATTGACTTGTTAGCCACTCTGGAAATGTCTGAAGGTGAGAGGTATTAAAATTAATAGTTGGAATGTGACTTTTAAAATTAAGATGGTGGATATCAGGATTTCTACAGCCTCTGTTGTTCATTACTACAAACACTGTTGGGCTGTACATAGTTTCACAAACAGCTTTTCCGATATGACTCACATAAAATTAACATTGACATTCTCTAGTTAACAAGTCACAGCTGTCTTCAAGATACTGGCGAACCAGCTGCTGTAATTGATAAGTTGCTAACATTATTTGAGAATGTAACAGCAATATTGTTTGGGTATGTTACTAACGTCAAGAAGACATTTATCTTTTAGTGGTAGTAATGTAAATGTCAAAAGTCTAATTTATGTTTCTGCTTTTTCCTGCCAAAGAGTTTAGAGATATTTTGGAAAGTATCAATAAATATTCATATATTCTGAGAAACGTATGGAAAAGAAAATACTTATGACAGTCATTTTCTATTCTTTTTAGTTTCTTTCTAATTATCTAGTTTCTAAAAATAAGGGATTCATTTTCTATTTAATTAATTTTATCTCTCCTCATGCTTATTTTCTGAATGATATTGGTAAGTAATTAGGGTTGCCAGAAAAAAAACTCAGGATGTACATTCAATTTTAATTTCAGATTAATAATAAATAATCATACCTATACTATTAAACTATTCATTGTTTATCTGAAATTAAAACCTGAGAGTCCCATATTTTGATTTGCTAAATCCAGCAATCCCATAAATAATGTCATAAGTCTGAGAAGAAGCCCTTGAAATCTGTGGTTTGAAAGTTTAACAACCATTACAAGACAAAGATCAACCATTACTTTCATGAAATATTCTTGGTATCTCCAGAAACATTCAAGCTTCGCTTTCACTTCCAAATGCCTTTAATGTGCATATTAGTCATATTATAGCTCACACACAACACAATATCATTTATCTTTACAACTTTCTCTCATACACTAAACAGTGAAGATAGAGGCTCTGTTTTATTAATTTCGAAGTCACCAGAACCTAGCTCTGTTCCTGGAAAATAAAGCAGATGTTCATATATTTTAATAAATAATGGAGACTTATTAGTGACCAGCCTCTAACCTTCTACTGAGATCCAGAGAAATGGATATCCAAGGGACCTCAAATTGTTCATGTATACTCCCCATTTAACATATCCAAAGCCTGATTTGTCATTTTTCCATCTTCCTGTCCTGGTTAAAGGCAGCATCATTCATGTGGTCACCCACACTGCAAACTTGAAAGTCATGTCAAGAATATCCCTTTACATTTCTGCTTCCTTCGTCTACTTAGTAATATAGTCCTAAAGGTTCTACTTTAGTATCTCTTATATACAGCCCTCATTTCAAACTCCATTGCAAAATAAGGATGCATAGTAATACAAAGACAAAGTAGAATTGAAATTCAGAAATAATAAATTACTTATAAATACAAGCATTTTTATGTTCAGTATTTATATGTAATACTAAAACAAATAAGAAGAAAAAGGTTTCTAATGCCTTTTAAAAAATTAGTTTATTAAATCTAACACAGTAGAATATTTGCTAAACTCTAAGATACTATATAAAAAGACATAATTTTATTTCTTGATATTAATTGCACCTATAGAGTAGTTTCATATAAAACATCTAATTTTCTCACATTTGGTAAGTACTCTTGGTAGATCTTCCTATTTCTCATCCTCTTCCTTCTCCTCCTCCTCTTCCCCCCTTTCTCTATCTCTTTTCATGTGAAGAACTCAAAGAACCTGAGACTCAGACAGGATTATGTGACTCTTTCTCTGCCACCCAAGTGGTGGCAATGTCTAGAATGGATGGGATTTTTGGGGCCTAGGCCAATGATTTTCCAAATGTACTCTTGCAGGTGCTTATTTTTTTTAAAGTCCTGAATATATTTAGTGGTCCAATCCTTTTAAGAAGATATTATCATCCTTGTTTTAAAAAATAAGTTTTATAATTGTATAATCTTTAGTACACACATGAAAAAGAAACGTTTTTTTAAATATATAGTATGAAACATGCCATAAACATAGATAAGAGAACCCATATTATCTGCATAGGTTTCTGCTTATTAGCTAAGTGTTCTCTAGGCAGGATAGTGTGGGATTTGGAATAAAGAATGGAACTTATACACTGATTTGGCTACTTTCTGGCTGTGTGACAATACACAAGTTACCTGAGCTCTCTAATCTTCAATTTTTTAAATCCCCATGGTGGGATTTTATGCTTACTCTATATCCAGTCATGCTGCTTTACTTTCCTTTTGCCATCCTAAATGGTTGAAAACAAATGATCTGCTCATATGAAAAACCTACTCTATTCTCTTGATTTAGTGTAAGTTGTTTTTTTAAATATCTCGTCAGAATTTTCTTTTTAATATATATATGCTCAATGATATCTGATCAGTTTGAACTCAAACATGTAGGCTATACCATATTGGCACTGGAATATTGATATGTAAGAATTTTAATACATTTTAATATAGAATATATTAAAAAGTTTGTTTTAATAAATCAATTGAATATATCATAATCACATTCAATTACATCTGTAAATTTCCTGAAAAAGTTGTACAAATGCATTCTGTGTGCTCATCACAGACTGGCAAAGCCCATTATGTTTGAAGAATTGCCTTCATGAACAGAATGAATTATTTTTTAATTTATGCTAAATTAATCTTTGCAAATTAGGAGTCTGTGTATCAAAAGCTCTGTGAAGTGTGAACGTTGATTTACTTTGTCAGCTTGGAGAAAGAAATACCTCAGAAAATGAAAGCTTCCACAGAAATATATTTTCTAGGTAATTAAACCTCTGTAATATTTGCATTTCTGTAATTATGAGGGAGGCTAAGAATCTTTTTAAAAAATACTATGACACATTTAATACATGCAGAAAACATTTGAACTGTGATACTATGAATATCTTTGTTCATACCATATAGTCCAAGAAATACAACATTGCCAATTAGTTGAAACTCCCAGTGTTCTCTTTCCATTACCCCAAATTTGAAGTTTATCATGCCATGTATTTTTTAAAAATATAAGTATACTATATAAGTTTGCATTCCTAAGTGATATGTGTAGCCTGGATTTGCATGTTTATAAACTTTATATAAATAATGATATTGTATTACTCTTTTATGCTTCTCTTTCTCCTGCTCAATGTCAGTTTAGTGAGATCCATCTATGTTGATACCTGTATCTCTAGTTCATGTATTTTCACAGCTATTATAAGTATAATCATCAGGAAAGTACAAATCAAAACCACAATGAGATATCATGTCAGGATGGCTATTTAAGAAAAAAACGGATAACAAGCGTTGGTAATAATGTGGGGAAATTTGAACACTTGTACACTGTTGGTGAGTGTTGAGCTTCTTTTGAATGTCTATTGTCGTTTGTATGTCTTCTTTAGAAAAATGTCTATTCAAGTCCTGTACCCTTTTAAAAATCTAGTTATTTGTTTTTTTGCTATTTAGAAGTTCCTTATATATTTTCGATATTGACCTCTTATCAGATATATGGTCTGCGAATATTTTCTTCCATTCTGTAGGGTGCCTTTTCCTTCTGTTAATGGTTTCCTTTGTTGTGTAGAACTTTTTAGTTTGATGTAGTCTCATTCGTCTATTCTGGTTTCTGTTATGAACACTTGACAATTAACAAGACATAAATGACTTGACATCCTGAGAAGGTGGAAACCAAGAAGATTTTCTCTGTGCCTTCACCTTTCTTCTGAGACCACTGAATGTCTGTTGTGGCTTTTGATGTCATTAAGTACAGAGTTCCAGGAACACAGATTTGCTTGTGATTTTAGGGAGATGGGGCCAAGATGTGGTAGTCTTTAAAAGAATTTTTTTTTTTTGAGGACCGGAGTCTCACTCTGTTGCCCAGGCTGACCTCGAACTACTGGGCTCAAGTGATCCGCCCATCTTAGCCTCCTAAGTAGCTAGGACTATGGGCTTACACCACTGCACCTAGCTAAGGTGTTGTAGTCTTAAGTGGACTACTGACACTTTGAATTCATTAAAAGTGAAGTTTACGAGAGACTCAATATTGAATGAGTATAATTGTAACCTGTAGAAATCCATTTCATTGAGAGATAGTTCAGGCCATAGCTGCTCAATGAACTCCCAGTACACATGGGCTACAAAAAATCCTCTCTGTTTAGATTGAAGATTGACCAGAACATGAAATTGAGGAAGACGTTCATTTCTTGGACTTTTAACGAACAAAGACAAGGTAATTTCATTTCAGATTTTTCATCTTTTAAATTTAGACATTTTGGGATTTTCATTTTCAAATAGATTTAATTTTTAGATATTATTACCCTAGGAATTTCATAAGATAGGATTTGTACCAAAACTTGGGGCATTTTTAGTTTGCTGTACTTTTACCATATGGGATATCTTTATATTATCATTCAGTCTTATTGCAGAAATTCTGATCAGTATTGGACAATTTGGCTAGAAATAATTTGGGATAAGAACTAGAACAGAAATAGAATGCCCAATCTTGGGAAAATTCACTCTGAATTGATTTAACTAATATTCACTTCAGAATATTGGGAAGTAAAATGGTGGGAGTAAATGGTGGGAGTAAAATCTACCCAGCTCACCAGGAGTGCAAGGTGGATCCACAATGGAGCAGGGGTTGGCTTTGATTTGAAGGTGGAAACAGGACTGTCTTGATGGGCTACTGACCTTCTCTCCCTAAGGGATGCCCAATACCCTTGCTTAATTACAGGATTAGTGGTTAAGCCCAATGCACTGAGTGAACAAAAAGCAAAATGGGATGGAGAGGAATATATTCCTCTCCCCTCTGGATTCCAGTTGGAGGGGTCACCGTTGAAGTACCTTTCTAGCTTTCCTCTACCTCTCATTTGCTTCTCTCCAGAGGAAAAGGAGTAAATTATATCACTGAGTCAAGAGAAATCTGGATTAGACCTTTTCTGCCTTCTCCGTACCATTTGCTGGGCAAGAGCATGTGTTCTGGTCTGCCCTGGCATAGCTGCAAGCTAAGCTTGGTTGATCAGTATTCCCTCTGACTACATAGATAAATATGGGATTCAGAACAGGAAACTCACTGTTGTTTTCACTGTCTCTGACTGAGTTTTTAAGCAACAATCATGCTTGTATTTTTTTTTTTTTTGAGACAGAGTCTCCCTTTGTTGCCTAGGCTAGAGTGAGTGCTGTGGTGTCAGCCTAGCTCACAGCAACCTCAATCTCCTGGGCTCAAGCAATCCTGCTGCCTCAGCCTCCCGAGTAGCTGGGACTACAGCATGTGCCACCATGCCCGGCTAATTTTTTCTGTATATATTAGTTGGCCAATTAATTTCTTTCTATTTATAGTAGAGATGGGGTCTCGCTCTTGCTCAGGCTGGTTTCGAACTCCTGACCTCGAGCAATCCGCCCGCCTCGGCCTCCCAGAGAGCTAGGATTACAGGCGTGAGGCACCGTGCCCGGCCTTCATGGGTATTTTGATCTCCGTATTCCTGACTCCTTCGTCTCATAATTAGCTAATCATCTCTTGCCTGGATTATCATGGTGTTCTCTAACTTTTCTCCCTTCTTTCCTTCCGGTCTCTACCCTTTTTTCTCATTGCAGTAGCATTGGGAATTTTCTGAACAAAATTCAGATCACATTGCTTCCCTGTTCACACTCTTCAACAGCTACATACTTTGTTTAGAGTAAAAAGCCAAAGTCCACACAATAGCATTTCAGGACTACACAGATGGCACAATCACTGACTCTGTGGCTTCATCTCCCAGGCCCAGTTCCAGAACCATTCTCCACACCATCTCTGTCTGGCCTTCCTGCCTCCTTGCTGCTTCTTAAACATATATTGGGCAAGCTCATGCCTTAAGGTCTCTGCACTCTCTGATCCATCTTCCCGAAACACTCTTTCCCCAGCTGGTCACATGGTCATCTGCCTCACCTCCTGGGGGTCTGTGCTCAGATAGCACCCCAGCAAAGCAGTCTCTGATTACCTTACTTAAAATTGCACTTTCTTTCCTCATATACACCCCTCCTCCCTATCTCACTTTGTTTTTTTCATAGCTTACTCTCTTACACTCACCAAGTAGATATTTTGATTATTAATGTATTTACTGTTTGTCTTTTTAAAAGTAAACTCAGTGAAGGCAGGGAGTGTTGTCTGTTTTGTTTGCCACTCTACTTCCAGTGCATAAAATGTGCTCAATAAAAATATATCAGTTAAGTGAATATACCACTCTGGGTATGGTCCTAGGAAAATGAACAGAGTCAAGGCACTGAGAAGAGAGTAAGTAAACTTAGATATCAAATCTAGGTCACACTACGGTGAGGAATGACGCTCTATCCAATTTATTCAAATATGAGTTGACTTATCCTAAAATTATAACTTGTAGATAATCTATTACTTTATTAATTTGTAAATAATCCAAACATTATAACAATGCTTTACAATAATGCTGTACCTAAAAGCACTGAGTGACTCTGAAGTTTTTAATGAATATTTTAAGTGCTAAAAGAAAATGATCAGAAATACTTTGGGGCTAAATGCAGTTTCATGTATCCTAATTCCTTAAAAATTGGCAATCCACATAGGGTTCATATTATAAATCTTACCTAGTCAGAAAATTCACTTTGCCAGAACACTTTATTCATGCATTCAAAAGTGTTTACCAAGTACCTAAATGCCAACCTCTTAGGTCAGGCTTTGGAAGTACAAGGTAGATGGACTTGGTTCTTACCTGTGAGAAATGAGCAATCTGTAAATAATGAAGTTGGCTGTATTTTACTTCTTATCTCATCCTCTGTGTTGGAGACTAGTACTCATGTGTGCCTGTCAGGCAGACTCTTACATTTGAGATAAGTTAAATGTATTAAAGTTAATTCTCTTTCTCAAGAGCATCACTTACTAGTAGAGAACAGTCGTCTCAATTAAAAAATGACTATGTTTGAAAACATGCCATCTGCACTTTTACATGTGGCCTCAGCAACTCTAGTTTTTCATATTTTATATTCACTTACTCCATATATTCAACATCATTTCCTCAAAATAGAAGAAAAAAGAAAAAAGTGGCAGTATTTCCTTGCCTGCCCCAATTAGTATAGGTCATGTTGCTTAGAGTGGGAAACAGGCATGCTAATGAGAAAATTTATCTGGCAAGTTTCTTGCCAATTTTGGGTTTATCGTACCTTCATAATTACTTTCATTTTCTTTGTTAAGTCAATTCAAGTTGATGCTCTTCCTTACTTCTTTATAATCAGCCTCTGGAGATATTGATTTCACTTTAATACAATACAACTGAAAAACTATGGCTGACATTATTGCTTTGGCTAAAAGCAGTGCTTTAAAATGTGTTGCTTATTCTTCTACATGTAACTCACAAAGCATCTCAAACACTTTACAAATTTGGAATATAAATAAATATTTGTTAGCTATCAACAGATTAATTCCTTCAGACTATGAATGTGTGTGTTTCCCAGTCTCTGCTTGTCTCCCAGACTTATTACATTGCTTGAATTGACAAATAAACATTATCAAAGACGGGATTGATTTCTTTCTTTTTTTTTTTTTTTCGAGACAGAGTTTTGCTTTGTTGCTCAGGCTAGAGTAAGTGTTGTGGTGTAGGCCTAGCTCACAGCAACCTCAAACTCCTAGGCTCAAGCAATCCTGCTGCCTCAGCCTCTCGAGTAGCTGGGACTACAGGCATGCGCCACCATGCCTGGCTAATTTTTTTTTTTTCTATATATATTAGTTGGCCAATTAATTTCTTTCTATTTATAGTAGAGATGGGGTGTGCTCTTGCTCAGGCTGGTTTCCAACTCCTGACCTCAAGCAATCCGTCCGCCTCAGCCTCCCAGAGTGCTAGGAATACAGGCGTGAGCCACCACGGCCGGCCAGGATTGATTTCTTGACAGATACAGTTAATTCAATTCAAATTCATAATTCAAATGATCTGATTAGGTGTGATTTTTTTGGGGGGGACCCTCTAAATCTGGGATCACCACAGACACAAGAGAGGCATTGTGCCATATTAGCAAGATCACTGGATTAGGAATTGAGAGATAAAACAAATAAGTGGTTTTGTAGCCTTGAACCAATACGTTAGTCTCTGCAGCTAGTGTCCTACTTTGAAAAATGTAGATGTCTCTTGTCCAGCCATTCTTATTAGAATTTTGAGATATTATAATAGGAAAGACCTTGGAACATTATAAGAACCATTGCTATGCAAATTTTTAACACATTGTTAAAGGTGATATTTGTGTGAACATCAGATACATGAAGGCTGTCCAGAAAGTATCCAGCCATGTAACCATTCTTATTGTATTAACAATGGCTGGATATTTCCTGGACAGTACTTGTATGTTACTATTATTATCCTACCTATTGTTTTTATATTACCTTTAGGCAAATATTAACATTAGAAAAGTCTTAGAAAACCTGTGGATTAATGAACAGGCAAGATTTATTACAACCATATGTTTCAATTAAACAAGAGCAGTTAAATATTTGAAAATATACTTCTAGATTGAGTCAATAAATGGTTCTTGATAATGATGGATTATGATGTAAATTAATTTATGGAATTAAAGTATGCTACCTCATTACTGACTGAAAATTAGGAACTGAAAAGAATTGTTTGTTTATGTTTTCATTTTTCAAGTAGAAATGTCTCTTTCTGGCCATGCATGTGTGAAGATTTAGGACATTTGTTTTATTCTAATTTATGCAAGAAGTACCTAGCTTATAAATGGATTATGCTCCAAACGTACATTTTAAGCAAGTGTTTTGGAACAGAGAAAACCCTTTTATTCTCCTAATTAAAAGGAGAAAAAAAACTTCTGCATGCTCTGTGATTTTCCACTTTCTTGCTTTTGCTCAAACTTTCCCACTTGCCTAGAACAAGTTTGAATTCTACTTGTTCCTCAAGGCCCAAGACTGTGAGTCCTTTGAGAGCAGAGAAAATATCATATTTATTTGCGAGAATTGAAGTATCCTCAAGTTTTCAGTGCTTTGGGGTCATCCTCTCCTGTAATGTGCAAACATATTATTATAGTCAAAGCCCCACTCAACACTACTGAGGGAGCTGGCTTCAGCCCAATTAGTGCTGAGGGTCCTGGAGCAGGGCCTCTGTCCTGGTTGTTGCCTGTTTTTCTCCGGTCTGCTGCTCTATGCGGCTCTGTAGATATTACCTAAGCACTGGACTAGGGCCACAGGTACTAGGAGAGGCTGGGGGGAATTAGCAGATGTTAGTCAGTCTAACACTTTGCAAAAGAGGAATATTGAAAATTGGGTGTAGATAACATGCTCCCACAGGACATCAGCTATGGTATATGTGGTGTCCACTACAGTCTTGTCATGTCAGCCTTTCATTGCCTTTGCGTCCCTGACACTCACTCTTTTTCCCCCTGTGAGAATCCCCCTTGACCCTGCCCTTGGTTTTCAAAGCCCAAGCCACTTTGAGGTCCCTTCTTCTGGTCCATTAGTAAAACGAATAAACAAACAAGAAAAAAATCAGTTGACATAATCTCTCCTAAATCTGTTGCCATCTCTGTTCCCAACATTACTATATAGAATAATTAGCATGTCTATCTGAAGCTTTAGATTATTTTACCAGTATTTAAGGCTGTCTCAAAACTGGTGCATAAAAAAGGTGACTAATAGCTGCAAAACTGAAAGTACTTACTAGAATGGTCCCTTGAGAACACATGAGAAATTTGCTTTTCCGCCCTTACAAATCACAGGAAATAAATTGCTTCCTGTCCACTTAAAAATAGTAATTTCATCTTGTTTTAGTAATCAAGGGCTCAGAATGCCTTGCTCCATTTTATCTCCAGTATATACCCAATTCACACTATGCACTGAATTCATGTTTGTTGATGAAAAACTGAATAAACACAAAATAAATGGTGTTGAAACCTAAACTAATTGTTTTTGTTGAATGTAGCTTCACTCTAACAATAACACTTTATAAACATCTTTCTGTTGTATGTTATTGTTTTCTAATTTGTATTATGATTCTTTGTGTCCATTTTATGTTCCCTACAACAATACAAGTGAACTGAGAGGAGTAAACATATATTTTTATCCTTGTATATTTCATACATATCCCATAACTTTCCACATATTGTATAACATATGCTTCAATGAGTAAGTATCCAGGTAGACTTATTTGTTTGTTTGTCCAATCATCCATCTATCCATTCATCTGTCCATCTGTCCATCTATGCATTTCTTAATTCAGAGTAGCATTCTGGCATATTACTTAAGCATGCAAGTTCTGGAGCCTCAGAATTTCCACACACAAAATGCAAAGTATAAAATGGAAATAATAAATATACCAATACCATAAGGTTGTTGTTAGAACTGAATGAATGGATACATGCAAAGAATTTAGTGCAGTGCTGGGCCCATAGTGAGTATGCAGTAAATGTTACCTATTTTATTATTATTATTCTTAATCCAAGAAAAAAATTAAAAGTGACCATTTGTCAGGATCTATTAGGTGTTGAGGACAGAAAAGAATATTGTCCTAAAGGGGTACACAATCTAGTGGGAGAGGCAACCAAAGGAAGAGAAAATAGTGAGGGGGAAGAGTCCTGATGCTCATGTACAAAAGAAATTATGGGAGCACAGCGGGTGGGGCAAAGAAGCAAACAGGAAAAGGTAAGGCTGGGGTCCAAAATATTTCCTGGAATAGTGATTCCTGAGCTATATAATCAAATTAAAGCTAACATGTAGTTAGCCTATAACAATCAGTAGATCTTGGGAGTGAAGCTGTGGGTTTCTGTGCATATGGGTACGTGATACATAAAGAATAAAAGGTAAAGAAAGATGGTCCACAAATATACCATATTAAACACATGCAAATTAAATACATTTTCTTTTCTTCTTTTTCTTTTCCTCAATCAGCCTTTCTTTGTATTTTCTTTAGCTTAGATTATGCCATTGTGATCACTACATTTGTTGTTTAACCATATCCATCTATACAACTTGCTGTCATCCTCGATTCATTTCTTTTCCTCATCTCTTTTGATTAATCTATCAAGAAATTCTGCTGATTGTGCTACTTAGAAGTCTCTTGAATATATATTTCCTTCATATCCACCATGCCACTGGCCCTGGAATAGGTTCTAACAACGCAAACTATTGCAATAGGTTTATTACATGGGTCTCCAAAATTTCAGTCTCTTCTCTGACTCATATCATCTTTCATAAAGGGATGGATGGCAAATAACTCTGCAGCCATACAGTCTTTGTCACAGCTATTCGATTATGCCACTGTAACTCTGAGGCAGCCATAGATAATATATAAACAAATGGGCACACCTGTGTGCAAATAAAACGTTACTATGGATGTTGAATATGAATTTCATATATTTTTCATGTTACATAAAATCTTCTTCTTTCCATTTTTTAAGCCCCTTGAAAAGCATATAAACCATTCTTAGCTCACAGGTTGTAGAAGAATAGGTGGCAGGCAAGGTTTGACCCACAGACTGTATTTGCAAGTTTCTTGCTTTATACTGTCATGAATGACCTTTCCAACAACTGCAGAAAGGATCAAGTTCAAATTGCTCAGCAGAGCATACTAGCCCTTTCATTGTGTAATTGCCTACAACCTATATTGCTATTCTCATTTCTAATCTTTTCCCCTGCATTGGATGCCCCCTATGCTTTAGTCATACTAGATTGTCATTTGTGATTCTAAAACTCTGCAAGGATGTTAACACCTTTATGCCTTTCCTCAGGTTACACTGTCTGTCAGGAAAACTCTTCCCCTCCATAATTTGTCTAATTAGCAAACTTGTGTAAAACACACATCTTCCTTATTGTTTTCTCTGAATTTCCAACTCAGCAGAATACATTACTCTTTTATTTGTATTCCCACAGCACTTTATACTATATTTTTCCATAGAAATTACCATGGTGCAAAAGTTTCTTTTTTCTTTTTTAAATCACTTATCTGTATATTTCTGGCCCTGAACTACTTAGCACAAAGGAAAGTGCTCAATAAATCTTTGTGGAACAAATAGATGACTTACTTATTATCTATCATTGATAAATTGACATTACCATCATTATTTTATTATTAAAACTGGGCATGAGGAAAACAATGATTTGTATAATCATAAGATATGTCAATAATAAAATCACAACATAGGACTAAAAATTATTCACCGTCCTTTCTTTTAATTTAGTACTTTAACATAGTTCTTTTTTTCCTGAGGACTTATCCTTATTTTTGCCTCACCTTTCTTTTTATTTATTTATTTAAATTTATTTTTAATTTTTTTAATTTCAGCATATTACAGGGGTATAAATGTTTATGTTACATATGTTGCCTTTGCCCCACCCAAGTCAGAGATTCAATAGTGTCAGTCCCCCAGACGGTGTGCACCGCACCCATTAGGTGTGTATATACCCATCCCCTCCTGCCCCCTCCTGCCCCCTCCTACCTGCCCAACACCCAATGAATGTTATTACTGTATGTGCACTTAAGTGTTGGTCAGTTAATACCAATTTGATGGTGAGTACATGTGGTGCTTATTTTTCCATTCTTGTGATACTTCACTTAGTAGAAGGGGTTCTAGCTCTATCCAGGATAATAATACAAGAGGTGATATATCACCAATGATTTTTGTGGCTGAGTAGAACTCCATGGTATACATATACCCCATTTTATTAATCCACTCATGTATTGATGGGCACCCAAAGATGGGTTGTTTCTATATCATTGCAATTGTGAATTGTGCTGCTATAAATATTCTAGTGCAGATGTCTTTTTTTACAGAATGTCTTTTATTCTTTTGGGTAGATGCTCAGTAATGGAACTGCTGGTTCAAATTCTACAAGTTCTACTTGTAGCTCTTTGAGGTATTTCCATATTACTTTCCACAGAGGTTGTACTAGTTTGCAGTCCTACCAGCAGTGTATGAGTGTTCCTATCTCTCCACATCTACACCAACATTTATTGTTTGGGACTTTTTGATAATGGCCATTCTCATTGGAGATAAGTGATATCTCATTGTGTGGAGTTTTTTTTTTTTACTTTAAAATATTTTTAATTATTATGGGTACATAATTGTTGTATATATTTATAGGGTTCATGTGATGTTTTGATACAGACATATAATGTAAATTAATCAAATCAGGACAATATTGATACATTATTATTAACTAAAGTCCATAGTTTACATTAGGGCTTATCTTTGTTTTATACATTCTATGGGTTTTCGCAAATGTATGATGATATGAATCCACCATTACAGTATCATACAGAATAATTTCACGGCTCTAAAAATCCTTGTGCTCCACTTATTCATCCCTTTCTTCTTCTCTGTCTTCCAGGCCCAATCCCTGGCATAACTTATCTTTTTACTATCTCCATAGTTTTGTCTCATCTTAAATATCATATAGTTGGAATCACATAGTATGCAAACTTTTCAGATTGGCTTCTTTCCCTTAGGAATACATATTTGAGCTTCCTCCATACTTTTTGTGGCTTGATAGTTCTTTTCTTTTTAGCATTGAATAATATATCTTTTTTTAAAAAAATAGCAACAGGGTCTCACTCTTTTGCATTTCTCTGATGATTAGAGATGTTGAACATTTTTTCATATGTTTGTTGGCCATTAGTCTATCTTTTTTTGAAGAATTTCCGTTCATGTCCTCTGCCATTTTTTGATGGGGTTGTTTGATTTTTTTCTTGCTGATTTTCCTGAGTTCTATATAGATTCTAGCTATGGGATGTGTAACATGCGAATATTTTCTCCCATGCTGTAGATTGTCTGCTCTTGTGGTAGTTTCCTTGACTGTGCAGAAGCTTTTTAATTTGATCAGGTCCCATTTATTTATTTTTGTTGTTGCTGTGATTGCCTTTGGAGTCTTCTTCATAAGTTCTTAACTGCTTTAGTTTCACCATTTGTAAGAGTTTCTGGGAGTATAGCATGATGGGAAAGATGAAAAGTAAATAAGCACAATTCAAAGTAATTTGTGATATAATAGAGGCATGGATTAGGTACAGGAAGAGTACAATGGAAGGCATCTCTAACTCTGCCTAAATTTGATAAACTAGGTCAGGAAATGATTCAAAGAAGAGGCGATGGTTTAGAAGAGTATTAAAACATGTGTGAAAATTTACCATTATAAAGGAGCACAGAATTGTGGTAATGGAGAATAATTCTGTATAAAAAAGAATAAATAATAAGTGTTAGAAGTGGAAAGCCAGTAGTGTCTGAAGAGCTTTAAGTAACATACCAAACAGTTTGAACTTTGTCTTATTCATAAGATACTGAAAAATTTAAGCAATATGTTTTTGGAAAGATCACTTAGCCATGGAGTAAACACCAGACTGGAATAACATAAGTTCCAAAGCTGTGCAATTGCCAGGAAGTGTGATGGAATATTCTAATCTTCAAATCAGGTTTCAACTAGATCGGCCAGAGTAAGAATGGAAGTGAAGAGTATTTTGTTATTCCAGAAAAACCCAGAAGCTAAAATGGTTAGGACTGAACAAGGCAAGACAAAAATAAGGAAGACTCTTGAATAATTCTGAGATTTCTGGTTTAGGCAACTGAGTGGGTAGAAGTATCAACAATTATAAATGAAAATTAGATCAAGGAGTACAAATTTGACACAAGAATTGTGTCAAATAATGATAATAAGCTTATTATGATGATAATAAGCTTGGTTTTGATTAGTTGAACTGCAGGTGAAAATCCAAGATATGATATTGGGGTAGAGAATATAATTCAAGTTTGAATTTTTAAAAATAGTGGTAGCTGGTGAAGGCATGCACTTAGACAAGATTGTTCAGGGAAAGTGGGAAGAGCAGAGGGTCAAAGATGAAACTCTGTGGAAAAAACTTAGTTTTTCTAGTAAAACTTTTTTCCCCTAACATGTGGTATGATATAACAGAGGTGGAAAAGAAAAACAGATTCCAAATTTCTCATATAGCAAATTGGCACTATCTTAACGAGAATAATTTTTATTTTATCATCGGCTCTTAGAAAATGCTATTAGCATTTTACATCCCAGTTGGTATAAAATATATCTTTGGGATATTCTACATATCACAGGGTTTGACTCAGTTACATTAAATATGAATAATTTGAATTTAGGTCCCTACATTTCTTTCTTTCTTACTTTATTTTTTCTTTTTTTACCAGTGGAGAAAATAGCAATGCTTGATGAAAATAACCAAATTGATAGACTCGTCCACCCTACTCATCCACCAGGAGCCTAAAAATAAACCCAGACAAACTTTCCATGCTAATTTAAACAACAGTAAAAAAAAATGAATTAGCAAATATAACACTAATATCAATTAAAATGATATGAGATGGCAAGTTTTTAGCATATTTCACATTTTGCAGAATTTTAAATCTTAAGTTTGAGTATATACACAAATATTCACTATTTATCAAGTGACTGTAGGTTGCCTAAAACTCTACTGGATGGTATACAATACTAGGTAATGGTTTGTTATGTCTTCTCTACTCGGCCTCTAGGGTTTCCTTTTAATGTATCTGTTGCTCATTGGGGCTCGGGATGATGTTTGTAGCCGTGGAACAGTTTTTCAAATTATACTGCTAAATGATCTGTGTAGGAGCTAATCTCCCATTTGGATGAAATGTCAATACATTACTGTGTAAAATTAAGGCAGATTGTCTTATATATTTGGTCTTGAGGAGTCATCCTAGTGTATGTTAGGGAGGGTTTTCTTTTTTTTTCAAGTACACATTTTAAAAAAGATTTTTTTTTAGCAAAAGTGTGACTGATTTTATTGGTTCACTTATCGAGGCAAACTCAATTCTCTGGGAAAATAAAATAACACTCCCACATTACTTATCTTCTCTCCTTTTTATTTATACTGCTCCCACCTCCTTTCCAGCTCATCACACCACACCTTTAGTGTTGCAATAACTTTCCAACTGACCTTCCTCTCCCCTTTGCACCTTGATGGTGTTCGATTATGTGAGTAGTTACACCAATTGCTCATGGCCACAGCTGTTTTGGGCATTCAAGTGAGAATGTTAGAAATTGATCCTGTAGCTAAATTTTAGTAGATCATTTGGAATTACTGTCTATAAGTCTCAGAATGTAAAATTTAAAAAAAAACTAGAGAAAGAAAAAAAGAAAACTTTTTGGGTAAATTCCCTGACAGTCCTGTCAATGAGGTGTTGAAATTTTTTTTTAAAACTAATCCCTTATCAGCTCTATAGCTGTGGTTCATGGGCTTTGGTAGACATGTATCCATGTCTTCTTTTAAAAACAAAATAAAGCTAGTCCCCTCTGGCCACTATTAACTTCCACTGAGAGGATATAAAAGTGCTAGCAACTACAGATGTCTTTTTAATGTGCACTGACTGAAATCCCAAAGAATAGCAAGCACTCATTTTATGAGGCTTTTATTGAGGCCATGTGTCCCCCCAAATGTACAGTTTATGTTATGAACAAGAGCCTTTGCCTGATTTTGATTCATTGAAAATTTATACCATGAAAAAAAAGCTACCACTAGAAAAATGCATTCAGGAAGTCAGCTGAGAATAATATACCCTTATTTATGGTTTCTTTTTAAATTACTATTCAATATATGAAAACATATTGTTCATGTTAAGGAAGAGTAGATTGGCAAAGGGAATAGAGTAAAAGACATTTATATGTCTTATATTTTGTAATGGGTAGGCTATCTTTGTTTTAAATTATGTGAATTCATGGATTAAATTGCTTTTAAACATATGTGTCAACTTAGTACTGTTTCCTACAAAAAGAGAGCGCTTTAACATGCTGCCCTTTCAGAAATAATGGGGGCTTTCTGGTTTCTAATTTTTAAAATAATAAATGTGCATTCAAATGAACATCATACACTGTAGCAAATCTTTGAGTTTTGAATGTAGGTTGTTAAATCACTTGAAACAAAGTCTTTTAAATTAAATATATGTAATATTTGAAAATCAAGCTGTAATCTAAGTATGGGGAGCTGGAGACCTATCATAACTTAAAACCCATCCACTAAGTCAATTTCCTATTTTTATGTTGTGTTATAGAAAAGTTACTCAATTTTCCACACAATGAAATTGATTGACTGACATTTTGTGATGAGTTAGGCATTAACTGTGCCACTGAAAGTGTGCAGGTGTATAGAATGCCCGCTAGAATGCCATCTCTTATGATTTGGACACACTTGCTTTTTTGTTCTTGGGCAGATTGTAGTTTCCACTGCTGATGGGGAATCAGGATCTGTGTAAACACTAGATCTCCACATTGCTAACTGCATTCCTCAGGAACACATTATATTATGCATTTTGTCTTTTGCTATTTCTAGTACTCAAAAATTCAAGGCTCAGTTTTTATGGAAAATGTTCTAGGATTTGTTATCTTTAAGAGTATGTCTTGAGCCATCATTTTAAAGAGATAATTTTCTACTTGAATGTACCAATTCTCTGACCTTTTCAAGTTTTCTGTCTTCTGAATAAGATTATCAGCATGTATTTTTTTTTTTTTTTTTTGAGACAGAGTCTCACTTTATTGCCCAGGCTAGAGTGAGTGCCGTGGCATCAGCCTAGCTCACAGCAACCTCAAACTCCTGGGCTCAAGCAATCCTGCTGCCTCAGCCTCCCAAGTAGCTGGGACTACAGGCATGTGCCACCATGCCCGGCTAATTTTTTTTATATATATTAGTTGGCCAATTAATTTCTTTCTATTTATAGTAGAGATGGGGTCTCGCTCTTGCTCAGGCTGGTCTCGAACTCCTGAGCTCAAAGGATCCGCCCACCTTGGCCTCCCAGAGAGCTAGGAATACAGGCTTGAGCCACCGCGCCCAGCCTATCAGCATGTATTTTTAAATTTTATTTATTTATTGGTGGAGAATTCTGGTCTTTGCCATTATTTGATTTTTATCATATTTTTATTATTGCAAGCATACTGCTTATGTATTTTACATTGTTTTTCTCTGTAAATAATGATTTTTGTATTACTGTGTAACAAATATTTTGTTCATAGATACTTCAAATTTTGTAATAATTTTTATTTCTCTTCATCAAAATTAAATAATCTGATAAACACTTATATGTAAGAGTAGAAAGGAGAATTTTAAACAAAGAGATAAAAGAGAATTGATATCTTCATGCTCATGGTGTGAGGCACAAGGGAAGAAGTCACATGAATTACTTTAACATGATGAATGATCTCTGCTAATGAGTACATAATGGTGGGTTAGTTCAGTTCTGTCTAGGTCAGTACCCATAAATGAGATTAACTGCCAATATAGAGATTATCCAAAAGAATGGATTAGAAAGTGACCAGAGGATGGTTAATAATAGATACAAGGGGGCTGGAAGCAAAGCAAGAAGGAAATCAAATAATGAAAATCCAAGGAGCAAATCCTGGCTCAGCCTGAGGAAGATCATTTGGTAATAGAAACTGGAGATAGCTATTTGGTATGTGTAATGAGGAAAGTTTTGGTGAACAGTTGCTAGTAGATGCATGTAATTTTTAAGGCCCCCTGAAAAACTTCCTAAGACATGCTTAATGTACTTTTATGAGCCCTGACCTCTGTTTGATTCAGGTAGATGTTGATTCGAGGGAAGGCAGTTTTTAAACTAGAAGGTATTCAAGCATGATTATTGACCAAGGGAAATGATTTTGGTAAGAACTAGGACTCACTTTTTAGCTCTAGTTTAAGAATTTTAAAAGAAAAAAAAATCTTCTCCCAGTAGTATCCTCTGAATTTAACTGAGTTGAAAAGGATGCATTAACAGATCTCAGGGAGAGTCCTAGGGTTCAGAAAATTTGAATGAGTTGCTTCAGGGCTGTACTACTGGGAGAAAAAATTATCCACAGCTCAGTGGTGATTTTCTCTGCCAATTATTTATACACAACGTAGAGGGCAATTATGCCCCAGAATTGACCTTCATTATTAGTTATAACAGATAAACTAGGACTAACTTTCATAATTTATTTTGTGGATTTTTTTAAATAAAGGAGACTGTCAAAAGCATTTTACAATTATTTTCTGAACAAGTTCTTTTTGTTTTCTTTGCTATAAATGCTGCCTTGATCTCTTTCCAGTCTTTGTTATTTAGCTTTTTGTAATTTTCTCCAACCTAGAGTTAGAGAAATATGAACCAAAATTGTTTAAATCCTACAAAGAAAATGCATCTTGGATCTTGTCAATTTGGCATGGGCCAAGTGCTCTTTTTAGATGCTGTACTGAGTGAAATAGTGATCTTCCAAAATTTGTGTCCTTCCTCTAGGAAGGACCTCAAATATGAATTTATTTGGAAATAGGATCGTTGCAAATAAAATTAGTTAAGATGAGATTGTACAAGAGTAGGGAGCACCCCTAATCTAATATGACCAGAGTGCCTATAAGAATAGGAGGGAAGACACAGAGAGAGAAATGCTGTGTGACAATGGATGCAGAGTTTAGAGTGATGTGTCTATAAGCCAAGGAATTCCAAGGATCTCCAGAAATACTGGAAATTAGGAGAAAGGCATGGAATTTATTTTTCCCTACATGCTTCAAAGGGAGCATGGCCCTGATGGCTATTGCTTCCTGGGCCTGGGTAAACATCTGCAGCCCTGATACCCATGGCCACTGTTTAGATAACTTTGCCTAGCTACCACTGCCACTGCTGTAGAGAGACCTGGGCAGAGCAATTTCCCACACCACTGGCCCCCACAGGAAGTGACCCTAATTGCCTCCCATCTGTGCTTTTCACTGGGGTCTCGGGGACCAACTCACCACTCTGCATGACTGTCCCACAGCACTTGTTTGGACTGAGGCAACAACAGGGAAATGGAATGACATAGGAGAACAGCTGCTTTACAGATGCTCACTGCATCTGCCCTTCTGCTGCCAGGTCAATCTTCCAGAGTAGGACACAAGTGTGCCATCCAGGAACTTCTTCTCTTCACTAAGTAGGAGAGTTCCCAGTAAAAGAGAATAGGCACACTACAAACTTAGCTATCCTGGGCTAAGAGAGGAGGTTTCAGAGGAGAAGGAGCCAGCATGAGAAATCTGGCAACATGAAAAAACAGGGTAATTAGACACCCCTAAGGGATCACAATAGGTCTCTAGCAATGGACTCTAACCAAAAGGAAACTCATTAAATGTCAGATATGAAATTCAGATTATGTATGGCAAATAAGATGAATGGGATTGATGAAAAGGTGAAAACCAACATAAAGATTCCAAAAAAATATTTCAAGACAGTAATGAAAAAGTCTCCAAAGAGATAGATAACATAAAAAAGTAGAACAGAACTTAAAGAAATGAAAGAGCCATTTAAGGAATTTCAAAATACGGAAGAAATCTTTAACAACAGGTTAGGTTAAGCAGAAGAAAGAATTTCAGAGCTTGGAGACAAAGCTTTGAATCAACCCAGTCAATCAAAAAAATAGAAAAAAGAATAAAGAAGAATGTACAATCACTCAGAGAAATATGGGACTACATAATGCAGGCCAATATTAGAATCACAGGTATCCCAGAGGGAGAAGAAGAAAAAATAAAAAGTGTGGAAAACCTATGTGAGGGAATAATTGAGGAAAGCTTACCTGTTATCATCAGAGATTCAGACATCCAGATACAAGAAAGATGGTCATTGAACACCAGAAGGATTCATAGCAAACAAGAAATCACCAAGACACATAGTCATCAACTTAGTCAAAGTCAAAGTGAAGGAGAAAATCCTACAAACTGTAAGATGGGAGCAACAACTAACATACAAAGGAAAACCCATCAGACTAACAGCAGACTTCTTAGCAGAGACCTTACAAGCCAGAAGAGATTGGGGCCCTATTTTTAGTCTTCTTAAACAGAACAACTACCAGGCCAAGGATTTTGTATTCTGCAAAACTAAGTTTCATAAATGGAGAAATAAAGTCTTTCCCTGATAAGCAAACACTAAGAGAATTTTTTACTACTAGATCTACAGGAAATGCTCAAAAGTGCACTATACATAGAACAGAACAATAGATAGATAGATCCAGTGTCTAAACACCTGAAAGTTAAGGTCAAAGCACTTATAAAACAGTAGCATAAGGGGGAAAACAAAACAAGGTGTCAGTCAGCATAATGAACAGAACAGGATCCCATATATCAATACTAACACTGAATGTAAATGGTCTTAATGCTCCCCTTAAAAGATACAGAAAGACTGAATGGCTGGAAAAAAATCCATGCTGTCTATAAGAAACGTGTCTGATTCACAAAGACTCTCATAAACTCAAGGTAAAGGTATGGAAAAAAATATTTCATGCAAATGGAAACTGAAAGCAAGCAGAAGTAGCTATTCTCATGTCACATAAACTAGACTTTAAGTCAACAATGGTAAGAAAAGACAAAGGTGATCATTATATAATGATAAAAAGAGCAATTCAGCAAGATATAATAATACTAAATATGGGTACACCTAACACAGGAGCTCCCAGAGTCATAAAGCAAATTCTACTAGATCTAAGTAAAGAAATAAATAGGAGCATCATAATTGCCAGGGACTTCAACACCCTTCTGATAGAACTAGACAGATCATTGAAACAGAACATCAACAAAGAAACACTGGACTTAAAAGGGATTCCAGAATAAATGGTCCTAACAGAGATTTACAGATCATTCTACATAAAACTACAAAATATACATTCTTCTAAATAGCACATGGAACATTTTCCAAGACTGATCATGTGTTAGGTCACAAAACAAGTCTCAGCAAATTCAGAAAAATCAAAATCATACCATGTATCTTCTCAGATCACAGTGGAATGAGACTAGAAATCAATTCCAAGAGAAACTCTCAAATCTACACAAAGTCATGGAAATTAACAACTTATTGCTGAATGAGCCTTGGGTTAATGATGAAATTAAGATTGAAATCAAAAGATTCTTGGAACTGAATGACAAAAGGGACAAGCTTCCAAAAATCTATGGGATACGATAAAGCAGTGGTAACTGGGAAGTTCATAGCCTTAAATGCTCACATCAAAAAGAGAAAGAGATCACAAGTCAGCAAACTATTTTTACATCTTGAGGAGCTAGAAAAAGAAGAATGAACCAAACCAAAGCCAGAAGAACAAACAAAATACCAAAGCTCATAGCAGAACTAAATGAAAGGGAAATTATAAAAAACAATACAAAGGATTGACAAATCAAAAACTTTGCTCCCTGAAGAGATAAACAAAATTTATAGGCCAGTAGTCAGATTAACCAGAAATAGAAGGGAAAGACTCAAATCAGCTCAATTAGAAGTGAAAAAGGAGACATAACAACTGATAACACAGGAATACAAAATATCATCTATGACTACTATGAAAACCTCTACATGCATAAACTAGAATATCTAGAGGAAATGGATAAATTCCTGGAATCTCACAACCTCCTAAGCCTGAATTAAGAAGAAATAGAAGTCCTATACAGAGCAATAATGAGCAGCAAGACTAAAGCAATACTAATAATATTTAAAAAGCCCCAGACCAGACAGATTCACAGCCAAATTCTATCAGACCTACAAAAAAGAACTGGCAACTTTTTTTCTTAAACTGTTTCATGACATTGAGAAGGAATACTCCTGAACTCATTCTATAAAGCGAGTATCACTTTTATACCAAAGCCAGGAAAGGATACAACAACAACAACAACAACAAAACTACAGACCAATATCCATCATGAACTTAGATGCAGAAATCCTCAAAAAGATACTAGCAAACCAAATTCAACAGCACATCAAAAAGACAATCCATGGAGTGGGTTCATCCCAGGGATGCAAGGGTGGTTCAATATACACAAATCAATAAATATGATTCACCACATAAACAGAAGTAAAAATAAAGACCATATGATAATCTCAATAGATGTAGAAAAAGCATTTGATAAAATCCAGCCCGATTTCATGATAAAAGCACTAAACAAACTAGGCATAGAATGAACATGCCTCAGAATTATAGGAGGCATATATGACAAACCCACAGCCAATATTATACTGAAGGGGGAAAGCTGAAAACCTTCCCCCTATGAACTAGAACAAGACATGGGTGCCCAATATTACCACTTCTATTCAATGTAGTACTGGAAGTCCTAGAGAGAGCAATCAGGCAGAAAAAGAAACAAAAGGTATCCAAATTAGGAGAGCAGAAGTCAAACTATCTCTGTTTGCTGATGCTCTTATCTGGTATTTAGAAAGCCCTAAAGACTCCACCAAATGACTCCTAGAACAGCTAAGTTCAGTAAAGTCTCAGGTTACAAAATCAATGTATATAATTCAGTAGCATTTCTATATACTAATAACACTCAAGTTGAGAGTCAAATTAAGAACTCAATACAATTTACAATAGCTGCAAAGAAAATATAATACCTAGGCATATACTTCACCAAGAAGGTGAAAGTGTTCTGCAAGGAAAACTACAAAACACTGGTGAATTAAATCATTGATAACACAAACAAATGGAAAAAATTTCATGTTCATGGATTGAAAGAATCAACATCATTTAAAATTTCCATAATGCTCAAAGGGATTAACAGATTCAACACAATTTGTATCAGAACGCCAAAGTAACATTTCATGGCTTTAGGAAAAAATAATTCCAAGCTTCATATGGAACCAAAAAAGAGCCCAAGTAGCCAAAGCAATCTTAAGCAAAAGGAACAAATCTGGAAGCATCATATTACCTGACTTCAAATTATACCATAATGCTACAGTAACCAAAACAGCATCGTTACTGGTATAAAAGTGGAGACATAGACCAATGGAATGGAATGGAGAACCCAGAAATAAAATGATCTTCCTACAACCAACTGATCTTTGACAAAGTAGACAAAAGCATATACCAGGGAAAGGATGCCCTATTCTATAAATGGTGCTGGGAAAATTGAACAGCAACATACAGAACAATGAAACAGGACCCCTATCTCTCATCATATAAAAATATTAATTCAAGATGGATTAAAGACTTGAATCTAAAGTATGAAGCCATAAAAATTCTGGAAGAAAATGTAGAAAAAACTCTTCTAGTTATCCACCTAGGCAAAGAATTTATGTTTAAGACCTCAAAGGCAAATAGAGCAACAACAAAATAAATAGATGTGACTTAATTAAATTAAAAGGCCTCTGGAAAGCACAGGATATCATCAACAGAGTAAACAGACAACTTGCAGTATGGGAGAAAATGTTTGCAAACTATGCATTTGAGAAGGGACTAATATCCAGAATCTATGAAGAAGTCAAACAAATCAGCAAGAAAAAGCCCCATAACCCCATCAAAAGAAGGCAAATGACATGAAAAGATTTTTTGCAAAAGAAGATAAATGATCAACAAACTTATAAAAAAAATGCTCAACATCACTGATGATCAGGGAAATGCAAATTAAAACCACAATGAGATACCACCTTACCCGGGTCAGAATGGCCATTATTAAAAAAGTCAAAAAACAATAGATGCAGTGACAAAGGAATACTTATACACTGTTGGTGGGACTGCAATTTAGTTCAGCCTCTGTGGAAACAGTGTGGAGATTCCTCAAAGAAATAAAAGTAGATCTACCATTTGACCCAGCAATCCCATTACTGAGTATCTCCCCAAAGGAAAACAAATCACTGTATCAAAACACACTTGCACCAAACTGTTTATTGCAGTGTAATTCACAATTACAAAGATATGGAATCAAACCAAGTGCCCACCATTTGATGTGTGGATAAAGAAAATGTGGTGCATGCACACACACACACACACACACACACACACCATGGAGTACTACTCAGCCATAAATGAGATGAAATAATATCATTTGCAGCGACTTAGATGAAATCGGAGATTAGCTTAAGTGAAGTATCTCAAGAACGGAACAACAAACACCACATGTTCTCACTAATAAATGGGAGCTACACGATGGGTAGACACAAACACAAAGAGGTGTAAAAGACATTGGAAATCAAGAAGGGGAGAGGGTGCAAGAGAGTTGAGGGATAAAAATTTCCCTATGGGGTACAATAAACACTATTCTGGTGACAGGCACACTAAAAGTCCTAACTTCAGCATTATACATTCACCCATGTAACAAAAACACTTGTACCCTTAATATTTTGAAATTTAAAAAATGTATTCCTGAGTTAACCCTCAGAATAGAAAAATATATCATTGGCTCATTCAAATGTAGCTAATTCCCTCACACATTCTCTCATAAATGAAACAGCAGAACGGCAATTGAAGATTTGATATGATATCAGAGCCACTGACATTTACTTTAGAAAGAAATTGGTTTCTTTATGAGATGTCCAAGCTTTACTCTTTTCTCTGATTTCGTATCAGAATTGTTTTGTTCATCTATGCAAATATTCAGTAAGATCAATGCAGGGATATTGTGTTCTTCATCCCTATCTGGAAATATAATAGCAGTGCACAGTGTGTGTTCATAGAGAACAAATACTAATAAGCCTTCCAAGAAGCAGAATAATTTAGAGAAAGTGCCAGCCTGAGGGTTGTAAAATGTGGAGTCCTGTTTTCTTACATTAAATGAATGCTGTGCAACTTGTCCCTGACACTTCTTTTGTCATTGCTGAGAAACTCAAAGACCATCTCCTAAATTAAACATTACCATGATAGAAAATTTATTCCCTTATTAATTGTCCCAACAAGCCTAGGTCATGATAGAATAAATGTCATCTGGAGGCAACAGCAGCAACATGAGAGAAGTGATAGGGGAGGGGAGGGAACAGAATCAGAACGGGATAGTTAAGAGGTGGGCTAAGTAAGTTGCCCAAAGGTACAAACCTAGTAAGTGATAAATCAGGGATTTGCACCCAGGTGGTCTGCACTCTCAATCACCATGCCTAAAAGCAATGTTAAAAATTTGGTGTTGTCACTGTAAAACAAGTAACAGGGGTCTCAATGCCAAAGACAAAGAAAGAAGAATCAACAGGTCTCAAGTTTAGAATAATTCACTGAATTTGAAATCTGGGTAGTCTGGCAATAAGGGATTATTAACTTCAAAACGTCTAGTCAACTATATAGAAAACTCTCCTAAGAAAGAGGGTTGTTGAAAAATGAGGCAGAGCTCTCCTCTTGCTTTCTGACCTATGAGAGAATACAGTCTTAGTTTGTGGAAGGAAAACCTGGACATGATGGCAAACGGGGACATCTGTATGGAGCTAGAGTGAAGAGACGTGTGAAGAAAAGAGTCTGTACCCTGGTATTGGCTCTCGAGGCCCTCCAAGTCCTGGGCAGAGCTCCTGAAGTGCAAAGCAGACATTAAGATTTCAGAAGAATGCACCCAGTGCCTGGGGAGAATCACACCGTCTCACCATACAGCCAAACCCCCTATCTATTCAGTGGATACAACACTGCTGCTTGGCATGGCACCAAGTCCTGGTGGAATCTTTTTTTCACTTAGCAGTTGATGAAGTGTCTCTTCAATTGCTGACTTAGGGCTTTCTGAATCACTCTTGATAATTAAATCCCAGATCCAGCTTTTCAGTTGTTCTTGTTTTCCTAGCTCTAGATGTGATACCTTCTGGCCAAACAATCTTCTTGCTTTCACCACTAATGTGGTCTTGGCCTCATTCATCAGCAGCCCACATAGTTATGTTGTTAGCCTGCACTTGGAACAAGGCCATACCTTAGTCACTCAACAATGCACTATGAAACTGACTCTTGGACAGCAGTCCTGGCACGATGTCTTTCCTCAGCCCTGGCTGAGAGCAACACATCCTGTGCTGCAACAACAGGACAGACAGCAGTTCAGTAACTTATATTTTATAGCATCCCTCTGGCTAGTTTATAGCCATTCAATGTAATAGAATGTGCGGAGTGGTCTGGTAATAAATGTGACAATTATCTCATGGGGCTTTAATCCTGAGACGCTGTTTCCAATAGACAATTTAGCAAGTTAAGTATAAAAGTATAGAATCATGGCACCTAAATATTAAAGCATATTCAATTTTCATATGAAAATCTATTTACTTTTAATTCATTTAATCTTAGAAAATTGGATTCTAACTCCCACTGGAATATTTCTTATAGAGAATAATTTCCCCTTGAAGGTTTAGTTAAATTTCCTACAAGTGTGTTTGAGATTTTGCAATTTCTTTTATTTGAAAATAAAGTTTGACTTTTCTGCCTATATTTCTAGAAACAAAACTCCCAAAAGGTTGTGCTTTGGTCTCGTTAGTGCCTGATATCTTGAGAGGTGGAAGAAACATTCTTTGAGTGATTCTTTCATTGTTTAATAACTTCCACATTGTAAAAAAATCAATAAAATGCCTATTTGATTTTGGTTTAAAACATATGATTTTGCCTTAATTGCTTAATAAAAATGGCTTTCAAATGATTCTAAATCCTTCTTTTCTAAAAGTTAAAAAATTGAGCAAATATTTATTGGGTGAACCAGTATGTATGAGGGACTTTGCCATGCACATCCCGCATTACAGAAAGGTAGGGACATTTTTATCTTTCTTCTATTTCCATACCTTAGAATATACCAAGTATAACATAAAACCTATTTGTTGTACTATAAATGTTGGCTGATTGATAGATACATAATGAAAATATTTGGAGAAAGAAAGATTTAAGTTGTTAATATACTTAGAAAATCCAGGAAAGAACATACTGAGTGACTTCTTAGTTTCAAAATGCTTTACAATCATATTTATTTGAATTTTCCTCCCTATAATAAATCTGAACCAGGTTCATGTTTGTGTTCTTATTTATAAGCAAAGAGGAAAATGTCAGCTAATGAAGCGAACGGTGAAATCACAGAGCACGTGTGAAATAAAGACCCTGTTTTAAGTTTCCTGAATGGCAAAAAGATTCTTGTCTGTTTGATGCTATGTTCTCAATAATGCCAGATTGCTTGTATCTTGTTCAGCTGGCCCCCTTGGCATTTAGCCTGCATCTGCTGCTAATGTCACCTTGTTGCCATCTACCAACCCTTCTACCAATTAATGGGACAAAATAGTACCAAACACTATGCTTATTTCAGGGCCTTTCTGTTGCTTTCCCACTGTGTCTACCTGTCTCATGTATTTCAAATGCCTTCTTTTTGCTCAATATAACCATTTCAGCACTCTCCTTTCCTCCCCTAATTCTTCTTTTTCACTAAGTACCAGCCTTCAGAAGTTTCAAATTGTATGTTGTTAGGCAATGTTTTTAAAGCAGAATCTGAAGATGACATAGCTGTGATGTTTCCTATCACACTAGCCTGACAGTAATGCTTGAAATTGCTTTTCAGATCTCTAGAGTAATTTGACAACTATCTAATACTACTAACTTACAGTTATACAATAAAATTAAGATAAGCTGTGGCCAAGAATAACTACGAAATGAAATAGTTATTTGTAGTCCCCTGATCCAATTCATTGTGCCTTATTTGTTGTTGTTGTGGCTTAGTCTGCCATTTTTATAAGCCAATATTTATTATATTTTTTAAATGGTATGATTTGGAACTGAATTATTCATTGGCCACATCATCTCAATCAGTGGAAGACAATGCACTAAAAAATAGTACAAATAACTAAGATTCAACGGATTACTGAAAGAAACCATTTCATTCATTTGAAATAATTTCCAATTAGTGAGGATTTATTGTTAACCATATGTAACTGTGAAAGGAATACAGCATTTCATTCTAATTTTTGTTTGGTTTGGTATATTAATGGAAAATGTCACTGGTACCACTAGTGAAATTTTAGCAAGAATAGTAAACTATATGTATAAATACAACATAAGGTATTAAGATAATACTATACTGTTGACATGTATGAATTTATCTTTACAATTATAAACAACTAGACTAAAGAAAAAATAAAAATTTGATTTTTTGGTGTTTGCAATTTTTTGAAAATAGAAAACCATTATATCCTCTGCATTCTAGTATAGTCATGGAATATAATAATAAATTAGCTTACAATATCTATTACTCATTGTCATAAAGGAACTTATCAGAGAATTACATTTTAAACACTTTATACTTTCCTTCAAATTAGAGAATATTCCAGTTAAATTATTTTTATAGTTGACAGGACCACTGAAGACACAGTTCTAGAAACAAAAGATAACGTTTCAAAATACCAATATTTCCACCTGTTCTTTTTAACACTTGGTTTTTGAAAGTTTTCTGAAGTCTCTGAACTTTCTCTATCCTGGCTAAACTACATTTGGACACAAGAACAGGTGAACATTCACAACTTTGCATACACTTTCAATCCATGAATCCTCAGATTAAGAACTTCCATTCTATAGGACTACAGGATATAGGGTTTTATCTGGGATAGTTGTTAAACAAGTATTAGCTCAGAAAATTAACTATAGTTTTGAAAAATATCCAAACAGTGATACAAATTGAAACTGACAATTTATTCAGAACTCTTTCAATAAATTCTATTTCTTAAAAAATAACTTTGTTTCTGTTGAGAAGTCATTTACTTAAGCTTAAATATCATTGTTTCCCTGATTTTAGTTTTTAATAGATCTTTAGACAATGAAAATAAAATATACTTTCATTTTGATCAAAGAAGTACATTTAATAGCTCTGTTTTAAAGGGAACATTTACTTATTTACAACTTTTCACATCTTAAATTGTGAGACGGGATAGTTCAGAGAATTTGAAAACATTTTTAAAAATGAGGCAAATGACAAATAAGTTTTTTACATCATAATTTTTATTGTGTTGGTGTTAGCAGAGATATTTACACAAATTATTTGTGATATTATTGTAAACGAAAATCCAAATAGTATTCATACATCTAATGCAAATAAATAGATTTTCTAGAATGCTTACTAAAGTGTTGAAATGTTTCTTTACAGGCTTCAATCATTTGAAATATAGGATTCTTTTTTGCAGGGGCTGGCACTTTGTAATCATGAATAAGTTTAATTTGTCACTTGCTAAATCTTTGGTATTTGTCACATTAGAATCTAATTGATGTGAGTATCAAAAGACAAATATGGTTCTTACAGCAATGACACGCTCTAGATAAGAGCGGCAATAAAATGACGGCACCAACTACACAGTTCTTTGCTATTCTGAGTACTGGATATGCTTGATTTTCAAGTACTTATACAGTGAAAACTCTGAACTCAACATTCAACTCAAATACGACCTTCCGAGGAGAACAAGATCTGCTCATTGTAGCCTAACTGCCAGAGAGCAAAGGAGAAGATCACAGTGGCAAGCTGAATTGCCCTCTCTTTTCTAAAAATGTTCTTTTCACTTTCTCAATGTATGATATAATTACAGAATTGTAATGTCACAGGGAATACAATGGTGAGAATATTGTGAAATTCTGTTTTATTGTAACCTATAAAAGCCTTAAAATATGACATTTTTGAGGTAGACTTTACAAACTATTATATATTGCAAAGTGATGTAATTACCGCAAAAGAGCTTTTCTATTTTTTCAAGGTCATATTACAGATTTCATTTTTATTTTATAAGCAATTGAAGTTTTTAAGATGGACAGTACATGTCTCATTAGGAGAGTGTTTCACTGACATAGTTGAATCATAATTAGCATCTGAATTAGAGCAGAAGATTCCAGATTGGAGAGAAGACATCCAGAGACATTTGGGAAATAGAATCTAGAAGAATTAGAATCTATTTTTTTTAACTCAAAATTCATATTAGGCAATTCCTTTCTCTTTTAAATTAATTCTACGCTAAGACTTATGGATCTGAAGTATATATAATGGTAGTTGCCTTATTACAGATCTTCCTAAACATCCTCCACTCCAGAAAAAATATCAACAAGGAGCACAAATAAGACCATATCTGGCCAACACCCTCAGCATTTCTTGAAGGCAGAGAATACTACATCCTTCGAATTACCTATAAATAGAGAAATAACCCCCCAAGGTTGAACACAGCTGCTGCTGCTACTGCAAACTTGTGAATATGAACAGCAGGACAGGGAGACATCAAATAGAGAAGAAGTCTCAGAGGAAACATAGATAAATACACTCAGAGAAAGGAAATTTGATGTCAAAATATCTACCACATTTCTAGGGCTCTGTACTTGATAACATTGGCTGTAGGAAAAGAGACTGAAAATAAGCAGGCCTAAGAATTACAGCCTCAAAGAACCTTGTTTCTTGGTGATAATCCAAAAATTAGAGAGGAGATGTGGTTGTGAAGTGTGAAGGGAAAAAAGGAACAATTAAGGATCTTGTAGAAATAAATGAGTAATGTGACATGCCAACTATTAATATTTTCCCTCCTACAACAACCACTACCTATCATTAAAGAAACTGAACCTCATTAAACTGGCCCCAAAAAGTCCTCTTAAATTTGGAATACTGTCTTCCAAATGCTTAGAAATAGTAAAAATAAAACAAAAAACTCATCAATTCCATCAAAACTACTGTAAGAAGAAACCTAAAAATGTGAATCAAAATATTTCAACTGATGAAAATTCTTCCAAAACACCAACAAGGTAACAGAATAAAAATGTGACAAAACACTACAAACTGAATGAAATGTTCTCATATAAGCCTTTGGAGATGGGAAAGATATTTTAAATCACTGAATCAAAGACTAAGATTATAAAATAAAAAAGAAAGAAAATGAAAATCATTTGAACAAAGGAAATAAATATGTGAAAAAGACAGTATCAGAAATGAAGACAAAACACATAGTAATTATAAAGTGCTCACTCTATAATATATTCAAGAAATAATTAGTGAGGGACACTAAACAAAAGGAACAAACTAACCAAGAGAATGAGCATAATATAAAGAATGGAGTAAAAAAGTGTCAGTGAGAGAAAGTGTTTGAAATGGAAGAAGGCAAATAAGATCAATACATGTGTGATTAAAATCCCTGGAAGTAAATAATGCTGGCAAGGATGTGGAGACAGGGGAACCATTGTACACTGTCGGTGGGAATGTAAATTAGAACAACCATTATGGAGAAAAGTATGGAGGCTCCTCCCAAAGTAAAATAGAACTATCATATGACCCAGCAATCCCACTGTTGGGTATTCATCCAAAACAAACAAACAAACAAACAAACAAACAACAAAAGAAATCAATGTATCTAAAAGATATCTGCACTTGCATGTTTATTGCAGCACTATTTACAATAGCAAATATGTGGAATCAACGTGAGTACTTCTCAATGGATGAATGGATAAAGAAAACGTGGTATATACACACAATGGAATCCTATTTGGCCACAAAAAGAATGAAATCATGTCATTTGCAGCAACGTGGATGGAACTGGAGGTTATTATGTTAAGTAAAATAAGCCAGACACTAAAAAACAAATATGGCATGTTCTCACTTATGTGGGAGCTAAAAAAGTTGATCTCATGGAGGTAGAGAGTAGAATAATAAATAACAGAGGCTGGGAAGGGGATGTGGTGGTGGGAGCATAAGGAGAGATTGGTTAACGGGTATAAAACATGCAGTCAAATAGAAGGAATAAGTTCTAAAGTTCAATAGCAGAGTAGGGTGACTATAGTTAATAACAATATATTGTATATTTCAAAATAGCTAGAAACGAGGACTTGAAATGTTCTCAACACGTAGAAATGATAAATACTCAAGATGATGGATTCCCTAAATAACCCTGATTAGACCATTACATATTGTAGACATGTAACAAAATACCATATGTAACCCATAAATATGTGCAAATATTACATATCAATAAACAAAAGAATTTGGGTTTCTACAGTTAGGTATAGTGTTCTATACATGATGACAAGGCCAAGTTTGTTAATTGCTCAGATTTTCTACATACTTACAGCATTTGTTTTGTCTCTCAGAAACTGATAAGGAAACATTAAAATTTCATGTTATTGTGCCTATGCCTATTATTCATTATAGTCCTGCAATTTTGCTTTATGTATTTTGAAGTCATGTTTTTAGGTACATGTGAATTTATAATTTATGCATTTTTTTTGGTGAATTAAACCTGTGTCATTCTGAAGTGTTTATCTCTGGTAATGCTGTTTGCCTGAAAGTCACTTTGGTCTATTTATTAGGCTTCATCATTATTCCTTCAGTTATTTTGTTTGATGTTCTCATGAAGTGTCTTTTTTCTTTTGATGTTTACCTTCATCTCTACTCTGTCATTTTATTTTAGATATGTCTCTTTTAAATAGCATGTGTGTGTGTATTGAAGTCAGAATATTTTTGTCTTTTAATTGCAACAGTTAAGATCATTCACATTTTTTAATTATTTTTTTATATTTATTTATTTATTTTTTCCCAAATTCTGTGGGTACAAATATTGTTAGGGTTACATATCTTGCCCCTGCCTCCCTCACCACCCCACTCTGCCAGAGCTTCAAGCATTTCCAGTCTTCAAGTGGTGCGCCCTGCACCCACCATGAAAGTGCGTACCCTTCCCCTTCTCCCCCCTTCCACCTGTTCACCCCCCATTAACAAAATTTTTTTTTTTTTTTTTTTAGACATTTTGGTTACAGTGTGTTTCTTTGCCTCTCCCTAAAAAGGGATAGAGGTAATCCTTTCCCCCATACAATGCGAGGATGCGGAGAGACAGGAATACTCTTACACTGCTGGTGGGACTGCAAATTAGTGCAACCTTTGTGGAAAAGAATTTGGAGAGTCCATTCACATTTAATGTAATGATGGCTATATATGGATTCACATCTACCATTTTAATATTTTCTGCTTCTTCTACTTGTACTGTGTTCCAATTTTTTCTCCTTTCTGGACTTTTCTTGGGTTTATCAAATATTTTTAAAAATTCCATTTTTCCTCCGTTACTTTGAAAACTAAAATCATTTTTACTACTATTTCAGCCAAATGATTTTATTTTATTTTCTTTAATTATCATGGTTTAAGTTAATTAGTACTTTTAATTGTTTTGAGAAATAATGAGAAGATCTAATAACCTGAGTGTTCTATTTATTTTCTCTTGTTATATGCCATTGTTATTTTATACTTTAATCTTACATACATTTCAAAAACTCTTAAAAATTGTTATCATCATGTTGTACAGTTTGTATTGTTCTAGATTTACTCTTGAACCCTTTTTTTCTCTCTCCATTTGTTTGGCATTTCTAACTTTCCATCTGGAATTTACTTTCTCTCCATCCAAATTCCTAATTTGAGGAAGTGTGCTTGTTTATTAAATTTGAGGCCTCGTCATAATGCACTGAAATATGCTTTTGTTATTCAGTTTTTTCAGTTGGAGTTGGGATGGGAAAAAAGCAGTCACCATCCTATCAACTGGGTGTTTGAACCAATTCTAGTGACTAAACGTAACATACTGTTTATATTCAACATGATCTTAATGAAAGGCCTTTGGATGCTTCGCAAGAATACTCCATGGGCTAAGATCTTATGGTTTTTTATATATCCCTTCAATCATTGTTTTAGTTCTTTGTTATTTCAATTCTCTGCTGAATACTTTTACTGTTATTTCAATTCTCTGCTGATTCAAAGGAATTGCCTGTAAGTGAACTGAGACGTTTAACATGGTAATAATATGGAAATTATTTATAAAAATAATTTATAGTTCTTTTATCAATAATTACATTAACAGAAAGCTCTTAGGGACAATAATAGTGGAGACCATTGGTTTACATAACAAAATGTGATTATTTATTAGTGTAAAAGCAAAAGTCTATACAGTGATAGGATAGCATATGCCCAGAAGAGAAAACAATATTGGATATCCAATATTGGATATATTGTGAGCTTTGTGATGGACAGCAATGATACAATAATAAGAATTAAAATAAAAGCGTAGCACAAGGGAATTTTAAGAGCTATAAATCGTGATTTTAAATTGATAAGAATTGCTCTTGGGAGCATATTTGATTGGTCTAGAAAGTAATGAAAGTGATGCTTCATTGTCCTATGAAATACCTTGGAGGATGAAGTGTAAGTAAACTATTGCATGTAGATTTTTATTAATACAAAGCATGCTTAAAGATAATTTTTTAAAGTGGTAAAATTTTACTTTATTCTGAAGTTTTTAGAAAAACCTTTGTTTCCACAGCCAGTATACAATCAGCCAAGAAAAATGCAAACATGTACACAGTTACAGCAATTATTAGAAAACCTCAGTTTCATGCTGTGGTAAGACAATATATTTGATATACATAAAAGACCAAAAATGATTTATAACAGCAAAGCTTTATTTACATAAGGATTCTATTTTACCTCAGATGTAAATCAGGGACTTCTACCATAAATCCTTGTCTAATTAACAGGAATTTGCATATTTAAGAAGTATGAAAAGTGTAACATATACTTGTTGATACAAGGTTAAGAAAGTAGTATATTAGAATCCTTTTTATTAAAGGGATGCTGTTCGATGTAGAAGTTTAACAGTTTGTTTAATGAATGAATAAATGATTGGCTGGCTTTAGGATTAGGGTTGAAATTTACAGTTTACTAATATTTTCCACCAACATCCCCTAAAACATATTTTTTAACATTTATATATTCCACCTGGAATTTTCTATTCTTTACTGTTTACAGATTGATCTACAGCAATTTCTACAAACTGAACAAATAGTAGAACTTATATGTAAATATATATATTTCTACTTTAGCTGCTTTAATCTAGGAACCTCATAAAGTGCTATTTACATTTTAAATTCTCCATAAGATACAACTTGGCAGGTAAAGAAATTTCCTAGCATATCCCTGCCTCCTTCCTTTTCCTCCTGCCTTTGTTCCTTTGTTCCTTTATTCTTTTCTTCCTTCTTTGATTATCCAAAAGTCGATCGCATGGGTACCCTTCAATAATTTTCTGCTATAATTAGCATTCTGCAGAGAAGTTGAGTGTTTATAATCCGTGGCTAGAATGATGCCCCTTCTTTCCTATGTGAAGATTCATTCCTCCTTTCATCCTCCCTCCGACTCTCCCTCCATTCCTTTCTTACCCACCTTCCTCTTCCAAATTTCTCTCCCTGCTTCCTCAATCTTGCTTCTCCTAAGTTTTGGCCTTTTTACTTTGTTCTTTATATCTATCCTTTCCTGAGTAGTTTTGGAACTAGTGAAAGAGAATTGAGTAGATATTGGTACCACTGAAGTAAGGATATTAAAGAAATTAGAAAAGTTCTGCTAAGAGAGTGCTCTGGAGTTATCTATGGCTTATTATTCCCTTTGTAAATTCCTAGGTTCATATTTTATTTCAGTAAAATTCCAGATAGTGAAATATTTTTTAAAAATTCATGACTGAATTTTCTACATAGGCAAAAAAAAAAAAAAATGCTGGAGTCTTCAGGTCATAGCTGGCTTTCCTTACACTCTGTGACATGAATATCCAATTCTTTACTTCCAAGGCTTATCACCTTCTTTCATTTTTCCTTTCTTCTTTCCTTCCTTGGGTGTAGCCTACTGGCTTTTACCTCAAGGATAACATGTAGATTGGAGAGTCCAAGTGTTTACTGTGAGAGAACTGATTCTTGCTCTAGTGTTCTGTGTACTCACAGACACTTTTTAAATGCTTCAATAAATATGTTCACTTAAAAGATAACAGAATAGTGACACAAAACAGATTTTTACTAGAACAAAAGTATATCTTGCAACCTGTTTTGTTAGTTTTATGAAAAATCATGTTTGCATGATTAAAGGAATGAATAGTCTGCAGTGTGCATAGAGCTTGCCACTTTGAAGGCTGACTTGATTGATGATTTTATTTGCAGATGTAGGTTTCCAGAGCCAGAAAAATTAGCTATGATATTATATGCATTACATCACCTAAGGTTTCTCACCTTAATACTTCCGTAAATAAATAGATCTACCTTCATAAACCAAATAAAAGCCTCATAAATTTGTGATTATTGGCAAAAATAAAGTTGTAATTTTGAATTTGGATACCATAAAAAAATAGGAGGCACAATCAATATTGATTTTTTGTAATGCTATTTGGCTTTATAAGATAAACTTAGTTGATGATTTCTATGGTTGCTAACTTTGAAGTTATTATCATTTTGATTTCTTTGTAGTGAGTGTGACTGATTACTTTTATTATCATTATCAAGATGTATTTACATCTTGTACCCATCAAGACCAAATTCCAAGTACATTTACACATGATGAATGAAAACATTAGCATCAATGATAATATCTTGTTATTCAGTGGCTGCAATAAACAGATGGAGATTTCCATTTCTCTCTTTCTTTCTCTCTTTCTCCCTTTCTTTCTTTCTTTCTTTCTTTCTTTCTTTCTTTCTTTCTCTCTCTCTCTCTCTCTCTCTCTCTCTCTCTCTCTCTCTCTCTCTCTCTCTCTCTCTCTCTCTCTCTCTCTCTCTCTCTCTCTCTTTCTCTCTTTCTCTCTTTCTTTCTTTTCTTTCTTTCTTTGACAGAGTGTTACTCTACTGCCCTGGCTAGAGTGCTGTGGTGTCAGCTTAGCTCACAGCAACCTCAAACTCCTGGGCTCAACCAATCCTTCTGCCTTAGTCTCCCAAGTAGCTGGGATTACAGGCATGCGCCACCATGCCTGGCCCATGTGTTTTTTTAGAATAAGTGAACTTCTATTAGAATATGACTTTAAAAAGTATATACTAGGCTGGGCGTGGTGGCTCATGCCTGTAATCCTAGCACTCTGGGAGGCTGAGGTTGGTGGCTCGTTTGAGTTTAGGAGTTCGAGATCAGCCTGAGCAAGAGTGAAATTCCATCTCTACTAAAAAATAGAAAGAAATTAGGTGGACAACTAAAAAAAAGTATATGGAAAAAATTAGCTGGGCATGGTGGTACATGCTTGTAGTCCAGCTACTTGGGAGGCTGAGGCAGTAGGATTGCTTGAGCCTAGGAGTTTGAGGTTGCTATGAGCTAGGCTGAGACCATGACACGTTAGCTTGGGAAACAAACAGAGTGTGACTGTCAAAAAAAAAAAAGTATATACTAATAACAGAGTGTGCAGTTCTTAAAGTCTTCTTGAGGAACACAGGCCTAAGAATTTGATGTCTCCATTCTCTTTAGGACTTAAAGGAAAATAACTATTTTGCAGGAAATAAAACCTGCTGTCAGTCAGGTTTTTGTTTTTTTTTTACTGTATTTATTAGACTGTAAGTTAGACAATTCAATATCACATTTTCTTAAGACCATAAGCGAAAAGAAAACTGAGATAACACTGAGATAACATAAAACTGAGAAACATGAGATAACATGACTTCAATGACTTTACTATATTAGAAAAGTAGATATCCCTAAATAAAGTGCAGGTTTTTCAAAACCAATGTCTTAGAAAGCTTAAACTATATTTTTCTCTGTTTATAAATTTTATCTACACAGGTAGAAGGTTAACATGTTGGTTAGAGGAAACCTAATAGCCATCTGAGTCTTGTTTTTTATTCACCAGGCCCTTTTCAGCCATCATCTTGTCTGCAGAAACTTCCAGCCCCCAGTGTTTGTTGATTATTGTTTTACAATATGTATCTTTTACTATACATGTATCTTAAATACCAAATCTGGGTATTTTAACTCTTGTATTACCCAAATGATTATCAATGTACATTGGAAAATGCTCTAACACTGCTGTTTAGATAGATACACCTTATATCTTTAGGCACTTGTTGGAAACTACTGGGTTATCAACGTGTTATAAATGAAGCTGACATGTTGATTTCTGTTGTTTATTTAGGTTGGTTGTACATTCTAATCCTAACATTTATTATTTAACTACAATGGGAAATTTGTATCACTATCGATTCTTTACTGTGTATGTGTTTGTGTGTTTTCCTTTTATTGATGTTTTTATTGTATAAAATATGCATACTGGCCAGGCATGGTGGCTCATGCCTATAATCCCAGCACTTTGGCAGGCCTACGTGGGAGGATCCTTTGAGGGCAGGAGTTTGAGAAATGCATGCCTATGGTAAAGAAATTGAACCATTACAGAAGTGTAAAAGTGAAAAGGAAAAGTAATAAAAGTAGCTAAACAAGTAAAAATTACTAAAAGTAGTTAAATTATTTGATCTCCATAGATAGTGATATGCATAAATACACACACATATAAAAATATATAGGCTAAAATATTAGATCAATTCCATGTTATATGCAATAATTATGCTGCATGTATAATTCCAGAACTTATTTTTATGTAGCAATATACCAATAGAGAATTTAGTATATATCCCAATAAAATATGCATCCATAATTAATATCTTCTCTTGGTCTAATGTGTATAGAATATTGCAATTTTAATCATCTTTTACTACTTTGATGCAAAGCCTGTAATTATTTTCTATCAAATATTTGAGAAAATCTAAGTATCTACAATCCTTTGAAACACTGCAAGAGTTTGAAGCCTGAGGCTACTGAGAAAAGAGGAATCTGTGATTTTAAGGTTCTGGATTATTTAATTGAGAAATCTGATATGTTCACTAAGGTAGGATATAAAAGATGAGAAGTGGGTTCACATAGGAATATCAAGATGTTAATTTTAGCCATAAATGACTGAATTTCATTTCCTAGGCTCCTTGCTTGATTTCATTTCTCACTAATACTATTTGTGGACATTACATGTTTGGATAAGATAGTCCAATCTTACTTACGGAGGATGTAGATGACTTGCCCAAAAGAGAGACTAAAAAAGCTGAAGAGGAACCAGGTAAGAGTACTGCTTATAGGACCTAAGTGAGGAAAAAGCCACCAATAAGGAGAACACAATAAAAGGTGACAAATATTGTAGAAAAGCTGAGGAAGATATAGACTGAAATGTGTTGAAAGTACAGAAGTCACTGATGAGCTTGTCAAATGGTTTAAAGAGTAAGCAGGAAGCAGAGAAATGGAGACAGTAACTATAGGTTATTCTTTCCAGAAGCTTCTCCATGAAAAGAATCATATCTTACTATGCCAGAGGATTAAGTGAGAATTTTTGCGCAGTAGAAAATGCAACTAGTTGCTCTTATGTGGCAGCTAGCTATGACTTCTAGTGTCTTAAGACTGTGGTAAGATCTGTCATGGCAAAGAACAGGAGGACAAGCATAGGAGTTATGTCGAATCAATTAATATGCCTGGAGGAATTACAAAAACCTTTCAGAGAAAGCAGGTACGAGGTGCTTAGAGACTGATAAAAGAGATAAATTTTACCAGTGGGAAAGATACATTTGCTTGCATTAAGAAAACCAGAATATTTTCCAGGCATTATCTTTTCATAATTAAGAAGCAATTTCTTAAATTTTAAATACAGCTACAAATTAAGAGAAATTATTAAAAATAAATATTCCTCAGAATGTCTTTTTTTTTTTTTTTACAAAAAAGAAAATCAGAGTAAGCTGTAGTAAACCAAGAAGGAGGGAAAAACAAAAACAAAACAACCCTAAAATCATGCTTTATGAAATGGCTTTAAAATACCACCCTAGATCAAGTGGGCTAATGTCATTTCATAGCCAAATCTGTTACAACTTTTTTGCTTCTTTTCTGTATCTTGCCCCTTCTGATCCTGTGGATAGTAAAAAATGCAATAGCAAATGTAGAAGGAGAGGTGAAAGAGAAAAGGAAACTCAACCGACTCATACATTGTTACCACTATGGCCAGAGAGATGCTAAAACTTAAATTAATTTTGACTATTGCACTAAAATGGGCATATAAATTATTAAACTGAACTCTTTTGTGGATAGAAATAAATGTATCACTTTTTATTACTTAAGAATAATGGGAAAAGTCATGTACTTTGCCCTGAATTTCATCCAAGCAGCAGGAAAAGTCTATACACATGAAATTAATTTTAAGGTACTGTGGCAGATGAAAATAAAATTACATTAAAAGTTATTCCACAATCATACTTATGCAACTAAATCATTACATATATCATTAATAGCAATTAAAAAATACGGACATGTCCTCCTTTTGTATCAACTAAAATTATCTGAGTTTATCTGAAATGGAAAAGAATTACATAGCTCCTTATATATTTCAGGCAATAAATGTATTTTGTTAACTTTTTTCAACAAAAATTTTAAGTTAAAATGCATACTAATTTCATTTAAAATGGCAACATTTTCATTAAGAAACATATATCGCACTTTTTACTGATAATTTTATTTTGTACTACGGATAGGTCTCTTACAAAATATTTATTGAAAGAATTTTTATAATAGTATCTGTAGAAAATGAAGGATACGTTAATTTAATATCTCATTTGTAAAGAACCATCACAGCTACATACTTATGTTTGCTGTGCTGTTTTCTTTCAAATTTCCATTTCTGACTGTACATCTGAAATATGTTCTAATTAGAAGTGATATTTGTAAAATGAACTTTATGAGAATATTAAAATTTTAAATGCCACTGAAGAACCCATTACTGTATTTTCAGCCTTGCATATCTCATGTTTTTTTTTTTTTTGGTCAGTGTCATATGTCTTTTAATTTACTTGTAATTTTTCTTTTTTTTTTTTTTTAAAACCTCAGTGTTTATTGTCATTTTGGAGTGTTTCCATATGTGGCATGCCACTTGTTTTCATTTTGTTCATGTTTTGGGAGGTCTGTACAATATTCGTTTGCCTTGAAGTAGAATAAGTGAATTAATGATTCTTTTCCAAGTGTACTAAGATGATTTCTTTTTCTTTTCTGAACTATTACTTCAGGGTTGGAATAGCATGTATTTTGTGGCCTAAAGGAAGGGTGTGAATATTAAGAGAGTTTAGAAAGAAAGTCTCCTACCTCTTTGAGACCATCTGGAAGCGACGCTCTCTTACAGCATTTTCTCAAATTGTGGGTACCGGCATTCACACTTCTTTGGAGGGAGCGTGTTCCGTTTCAGTGATAGACATGCCCCTTATGGAGCATCTATTACCGAAGCTACTGCTTCCTTCAGAGAGAATCCCCGTTGTTCCCTTTCTGTCTTCCTCACCCCCTCTGTTGTCACCGTTTATAACTTTCCTCAGGCTGAAGGAAAAACGGAAGAACAAAGTACTCACTGCGCTTCTCTTCAGCTTTGGGTGTAGGATTGGGTATTTTCAAGACTGCTGTCTCCTCAGAGCAGCATACGACACGAGTTCTCCTCAGAGCAGCATACGACACGAGTTCTCCTCAGAGCAGCATACGACACCAGTTCTCCTCAGAGCAGCATACGACACGAGTTCTTCTCAGAACAGCATACGACACGAGTTCTCAGAACAGCACACCACGCGTCTCCTCAGAGCAGTGTACGACAGGAGGTCTCCTCAGAACAGCATACAACACGAGTTCTCCTCAGAGCAGCATACCTACACAAGGTCTCCTCAGAACAGCATAGGACACGAGTTCTCCTCAGAACAGCATAGGACGTGTCTCCTCAGAACAGCATACAACACGAGTTCTCCTCAGAACAGCATAGGACGTGTCTCCTCAGAACAGCATACAACACGAGTTCTCCTCAGAGCAGCATACCTACACAAGGTCTCCTCAGAACAGCATAGGACACGAGTTCTCCTCAGAACAGCATAGGACACGAGTTCTCCTCAGAACAGCATACGACACGAGTTCTCAGAGCAGCATACGACACGAGTTCTCCTCAGAGCAGCATACGACACGAGTTCTTCTCAGAACAGCATACGACACGAGGTCTCCTCAGAACAGCATACGACACGAGTTCTCCTCAGAACAGCATACGACACGAGTTCTCCTCAGAACAGCATACGACACGAGTTCTCCTCAGAACAGCATAGGACACGAGGTCTCCTCAGAACAGCATACGACACGAGTTCTCCTCAGAGCAGCATACGACGGATGTCTGCAGCCGGGGTCAGGAGCTGACGGTTCCGCCTGCCCCTTCGTTCCGCCCTGGACTCTTCCGTGTGTTTCGCAGGTGGCCACGCCGTGGGGTTTGCTGTGCGGGCTTACCGCTTCCTCTTGGTTTTGTTTCGTTCTGCTTGCGTTTGTCGACGACGTGGCTAAGGCTGGGGACCACATTGCCAAGAGCCACCTTTCTTTGTCTGCTTAGAGTTGGCCAAAGAGGAATTTGTACGAGACGGAGACGGGAAGGGTGAGGCGGACGCCGCAGACTCCTCACAGGCACCTGTCTGGACCCACAGAGGTCACACAGAGGTCACAGAGAGGTGGCAGTTTCCGTGGGCCTTTCCGTGAGCAGCCCCTTTGTCATTCCACTTTGGTGGCTTCCCAATTTTCCTGGCAAGCTCCGACTTCCCCACTGCCACTTTCCGCCGGCTGGTGAGTTACTTTACTTCTGATCCTCTCGCTCCCTACTTCCGCCAGCTCCTCCCGTATTTTTCTAACGTGTACTCCTCTAATAACCTCTTTATTCACGTAAAACTTCCAGGGGCTCTATTTTGCTGACTAAACCCTGCTGAATACGCTGTTGATAATTTCCTCCCTTCTCCCCCCACCCCACGCTTGTTTGCATGTGTGTGTGTAATTTGTTAGGTATTTAGGAATACCACATTTTTATAATTTTTCTTTATTATCTCAAAATTATTCTTGGATTTTTTAAAGGTGTGAATCTATTCTTTTAATTGATTTTTCCCCCAGAAGGTGGTGATCTCTTTCAGTTAGCACACATAGTTCCTTCTTTACCTCAGGTAAGTTTTTCTATGACGATCTTTAGTATCGCTTTAGTTATATATTCTATTTATTTACTAACCTCTTAAACAGCGTCAGTTACTATCTCATGAATCACATCAGTCACCTTTTCTCTCAGCATTTTCGTTTTTGCCCTTACTTGAATTCTGATACAACTTAAGGTAAGTGCCTTTTTACCACAGCACCAATTTTACTTTCAAAACATTAATACCTATCTTTATTGCCTTCTTTTAATTATAATATTTATTCTTCCCTTTGTTAAATTTTCATATCTCTTCCTATGCTTTTCCACCTTAGCTTTTGATTTAATTGTGGCATTCTGCTCCCTTTGTTGAGTCTTTTTTTTTTTTTTAAATGCTGTTGGGGATATCAAATGATGTCATGGCATTTTCTCCTATACTCAGTAAATCACTTTCAATGCATGTTTTTCCTTAAATTCTCTCAGAAGCGGTTCCTTTTCTTTTGATCTATATTGCATGATTGGGAAGACAAGCTGGGTGATTGTTTTTGCATTATTCTCTGTTAACTTATGTCATGGGGGAATCTGAAGATTAAATATGAAGCTTGTGCACAGGTTGATATGCATGATTCCCTTTCTAATTCCTACCAAATACACTGAAATATTTTTTCTGGGATCTACTCTATGTAATATAATTGTTAAAAGCAGGGTTTTGGAGTCAGACTCTAGGGATTTGAACCCCAGGTTTGTTGTTAACTTTGCTTAGTGTAACAGTACTTACATCAAAGGGCTACTGTGAGGAGTAAAGGAATTAATTCATATAAAATGCTTAGAACATGCTTAGTACAGTATCTGAAACACACTGAATCAATGTTAGCTATTACTTTCCTCCTGTTCCTTATAAATAATGTAATTATTTCCTCCCACCACTATATGATTCTTTGATACTGACTGAAATCCAGGTAAAAGCCACAACTCCCAGCATTCACTTTTTTCCTATTTTTATTTTTATCTAGAAATTTTTATTTACTGGTTGAAATAAAATTTTTGTCTTCGACTTCCTGCACTCCTATTTTCTGAGAGCTGTTTTCTATGTGCATATAAAAAGATAGAAATTATTTTATTTTTTTGGAGGGGGTTATATTCTGGCTAGCATCTCTTAAATCAATAGTTGTGAGTAGAAAAAGGATTCTTAATTTTCCAGTTGGTATAGAACACATAATTTTAGCCAAGACCTAGACTTTGGTTGAGGAACCGTATAGCTTTCCATCATTTAAAAAAAATGTGATTTCATTCTCATTCTCATAATTTCAAATTTGATATGTAACAAACTTGAGTCTAGTTATGCTCTTCACAATCCATTTTGGGTACAAGGTCTTCTATCAATCTTGGTTGCTGATGCTTGTGAGTTTTTATCTTGTTTTGAGTCTTTTTGAGTCGTTTGTTTGGAATTTAGGAGTGGCTGCATTGGGGTGCCCCTGGTTAGATGTCATTTATTATCAGCAGCCTGGGCTGCCAATCTGGTAAGAATCTCAAGAGGTGTAATGAATAGTTGAAATTCCACTGGTATGTAATAAAACAAAAAAGTATTATAATACATTTATCTAAGAACTTACTATATTTGATATTATGATGTATCTAGATTGCTTCAAATAAAGTCTTCTTTTTCCTTCATAGTATGTGTTTCATAGAAAATGTAATGATTAGTATTTAGATGCTAGTACTTAATAAATGACTATTATTAGCCTAAAGTAAGCCATTATGTAGTATAATATTACAACCATTCTCTTTCTTCACATGTTATCCCCAAACCTAGTCGTGGTAGCTACCTATCTCTTAATCAGTGATGGTTTGTTCATTCACCATTTTTTGTTTGTTTTAAATAATCAAATAACACCAATATATTCCTATTAAATTGTTCAATAAATATTAACTTATAAATGGATGAGTTCATTAATAAAACACAAATATAGAAACAATGATAATTAGGATTTTTTTACCTTACCTACTTATCATTTATTTGTAGTAAGAACAGTTAAAATCAACTCTTAGCAACTTTAAAGTATTCAATACATTTTTATTAACTTTAGTTACTATCTTGTGCAGTAGATCTCTTGAATTTATTCCTCCTGCCTCACTGAAATTTTGTATCCTTTGATCAACATCTCCCAAATTCTTTTCCCCTTGCTAACTACCATTCTACTCTCTACTTCTATGAGTTCAACTTTTTTAGATTCTACATATAAATGAGAACATGTGGTTTTTGTCTTTCTGTGCTTGGCTTATTTTACTTACCATAATGTTCTCCAGGCTTATTCATGTTGTCACAAATGACAGAATTTCCTTGTTTTTTTAAGGCTGAATAGTATTCCATTTGTGTATATATACCGCATTTTTCAAATTCATTCATCTGTTGATGAATACTTAATTTGATTCCATATTTTGGGTATTGTGAATGATGTTGCAATGAATACTGGAATGCGGATATCTTCTTGACATAGTGATTTCGTTTCCTTTAGTTATATACCTAGTAGTGGAAGTGCTAAATCATACGGTATTTCTATTTTTAATTTTTTGAAGACCATGCACACTGTTTTCCATAATGGCTGTTTACATTCCCTTGAACAGTGTACAAGGGTTCATTTTTCTCCACATTCTCACTAACACTTGTTATTTTGTCTTTTGGGGTAATAGCCATTAAATAATGATAATTAGGTTTTAAAAGTTGCCCATTATATGCAAAATTTTAAGCCAACTATTATAACATATATTTTATGTCCTTTTTGGGTAGTTCTTCATATCTAATTCAATACTTATTTATGAGTTGAATTTAAATTGTCTCCCTAGGAGCTCAGTTTAGTATATTTTAAGTAATTTAAAATATTTACTAATAACTCAAGATTTAGCTCCCTGAATTGAAGAGAAAAATCTAAATTAGAAAATAAGACAATAAGATGATAAATACAGAGAAAAGAAAGAAATTAGTGTTGATTAATTAATGATCATCTCTGTATAATATACACTAAAACACACAGGGTATTTTAGGGCAATTTCCTTTGAAAGTGTGCAATCAGAATATCAATTTCTAAGACAGATCTGTCAAAAAATGAACTATCATGTTTAAATTGAAGTAGGCAAGAAATTTTACTTTCAAATTGTTGTAGATTTTTTACAGTGGTAAAAAAATATGTACTTTTTCAATTAAGAGTAAAAACTATTAAATGAATGCAACTTTGGTCATTTATAAATATGTGCTTTATTAAAAATCTATTATATTTATGTAAAATTTATCTATTTTATTATAAATTTATTTACAAATCTTTATATTATGACAATATAGATAAGAGAATGAAGTTTGCAAAAAAGATGGTAAATTATTAAAAAGGGAAGGAAGTAAGGTAAAGTGGGAGACAGGCAGAGAAGAACAAATCATGAAAAAACAGCAGAGATAAGGACAAGGAAAGATTCTTTCCTACAAGGAAAGACTAGAGAAGAAAGCTATTATGTGCCAGTCTGACCTCCTTTTTCTAACTTTTGTTGTTTCCTCTCTGATTGATCAGTATTTCTTTGGGGCAATTTGCAGATCTTAAGGATTTTGGTCATTTTTCTTTGTTGAATTCCTGTTGAATAGGCCCCAGGGTAGCCTCACAACTTCAAGGCAACAACAGGCGAGGTTTCCTCAGTGTGAAAGCTTTCTAGATGGGGGACTTGAGGTGCAATCATATTATCTGTCATATGTTCTCTGTTTTTCTTACTCATGTTGTCTCATTTGGAGTAAATCAAAACTTTAGTTGACTGTAAATCAATACCCATGTCTCTTTCCTTAGGTATTTTGTTTCTTACCTCTTCAGTGCAATTAGTTCTTCCCAAATCTGCCACCTCAGGGATTCTTCAAAGTGGCTTGGTACTCAATACCCAGATACTCAATTAACATTCTCTATCTCTGAAATGCCCAGATTGTCTGTAGCTTGGATGCCTTTTAGAGAGTCTGCTTAAAGAGACAATCCATTTTCTAATATTCATTTAGAATGTCTCAGAGATACTGTAACAGTTTTTAAGCATTCATACCTGTGCACTGTTCACAGTAACATGTAATTGGCATCTAAAATGTGTAATTTATTTGGCAAAGTATGATATAGATTCACAAAACAGTATAATAATAGCATGTCAGTGCTGTGTTTCCCCGAAAATAAGACAGGGTCTCATATTTATTTTTCCTCAAGAAGACACCCTAGGGCTTATTTTCAGGGAATGTGTTATTTTTTTAAGTATGGTACAACAATCTATATTTATTCAAATATAGTTAAGTCGTCTTCTTCTGGAACATCATCATAGCTCTCCAAACCCCAAATTCCATCCTAAATTTCTTGCGACTCTATTTCCTTTAGAACCATTGGCCCCAATCTCTCATGTCGAGCTAAAGAGCTCTCATGGGGCAGATGAGAAGCGTTGCTCATCTTCTTTACCGCTCGGCGACAAAATGCATGGGTTGTGCAGATACCATGTGTAGCCACGCTCATCACTAGGTCTTATTTTCAGGGTAGGGCTTATATTGTGCAAATGCTTAGAAATCCTGCTAGGGCTTATTTTATGGGTAGGTCTTATTTTCGGGGAAACATGGTATAAGAAAAAGATTAGATAAGTGCTACAAAAAAATCATATAGGGAAATATATTTCTTTTCTTTTTCTTTTTTTATTTCAGCATATTATGGGGGTACAGATTTTAAGGTTTCAATAAATGCCCATTCCCCCCTCCCCCCACAAGTCTGAGTCTCCAGCATGACCATCCCCCAGATGGTGCACATCTCACTCATTATATATGTATATACCCACCCCACTCCCCCCTCCCACATGCCCAATGCCCTATTACTGTAGTACCTATGTGTCCACTTAGGTGCTGCTCAGTTAATACCAGTTTGCTGGTGAATATATGTGGTGCTTGTTTTTCCATTCTTGGGATACTTCACTTAGTAATATGGGTTCCAGCTCTAACCAGGAAAATATAAGATGTGCTATATCACCGTTGTTTCTTAGAGCTGAATAGTACTCCATGGTATACATATACCACATTTTATTAATCCATTTTTGGATTGATGGGCACTTGGGCTGTTTCCACAGCCTTGCAATTATGAATTGTGCTGCTATAAACATTCGAGTGCAGGTGTCTTTTTTGTAGAG
>VSMD01137557.1:0-31098 GCA_008750895.1 Mirza zaza | reverse complement strand
TGGTGCCTTCTGTATTTGATAGTGCTGGACTAGAGGATGCACAGCTCAAAGTCAGTTTCTAATCTTCACACCCACAGTGCTTTATGCAAAGCTTGGAACATAAGCGCTATTCCATACGTAAATGCGATAGGCAGAATTCTAAGACACCCTCTAGTGATCCTTGCCTTTGTATAATTCCCTCCTCTTTGAGTGTGGTTGGAAGATATGAATCTGATGCAGTATCTGTCTCTTAATTATGATATATTATATGGGAAAAGGGAGATTGTCTTGGGTGGGCCTCCCCTAAGCAGATGTCCTTTAAGTGCAGAGAGTGTTTTTTCTGACTGGTAACAGAGGAAGAAATCAGAGAAAACATTCCTGCTGGCCTGACAGGAAGCATACAGCGATGTAGGGAACTGCTGATGGAGAGGGGCATCCTCTAGGAGCTGAGACAGCCAACAGCTAGTGAAAACAGGGACTTTAGTCCTACAACCACAAGGAATTGAATTCTAACAACTAGTGAGCTTTTTAGAAGGCTTTGAGCCCCAGAGAACCACAGCGCAGCCTACACTTTGATTTCAGCCAAGCAGTGCCCAGATTTCAGACCTACAGAACTGTGAGCTATTATACAGGGTGTTGCTTTTTAAGCCATTAAGTTTGCAGTAATTCAGGCATCCTCGAACTTTTTAAATAGGGGGCCAGTTCACTGTCCCTCAAACCGTTGGCGGGCCGGACTATAGTTTAAAAAAAACTATGAACAAGTTCCTATGCACATGCACTTATCTTATTTTGAAGTAAAAAACAAACGGGCAAAAACACCCGCATGTGGTCTGTGGGCCGTAGTTTGAAAACGCCTGCAGTAATTTGTTACTCAGCAACAGAAAACTAATATAGGAAATAGGGGTCATACTTCAGCAACCACCATCCCGCTAGGGGCAGTGTCTCTAGACTTCAGGCATAGTTTCTAAGAGGAAATAGTAACCTCTGAATATCAGACTTGGAAGTTACACCAGTATCATGATGACAACATACATATGTTAAGCGTGCCACGTGTATCAGCAATCTGTGTATGAGTCATTCTCTTTCCCAGTGCCATTTGCATCAGAGGGAAGGGCTAAGCGAGAGTCAAGAAGGATGACAAAGCATTGGAAATAAACTTGGGATCCTCATCTTGTAAAGGAGTGACTGTTGACTAAACAGAGGCATATAGGCCGGGCGAGGTGGCTCACGCCTGTAATCCTAGCACTCTGGGAGGCCGAGGCGGGTGGATTGCTCGAGGTCAGGAGTTCAAAACCAGCCTGAGCAAGAGCAAGACCCTGTCTCCACTATAAATAGAAAGAAATTAATTGGCTAACTAATATATATAGAAAAAAATTAGCCAGGCATGGTGGCGCATGCCTGTAGTCCCAGCTACTCGGGAGGCTGAGGCAGGAGGATTGCTTGAGCCCAGGAGTTTGAGGTTGCTGTGAGCTAGGCTGATGCCACGGCACTCACTCTAGCCCAGGCAACAAAGCAAGACTCTGTCTCAAAAAATAAAAAAATAAACAGAGGCATATAATACAAATAATAATATGATGACAATAATAAGGGCAGCTCACATTTGTTGGGTTTGCACTCCGTGCCAGGCATATCACCCCTTGCCCAACAACACCTTCACCATAGCCCTGGAAGGTAGATGCTATTATTCTCTTCATTTTACGTATGCAGAACTTGAGGCCTAAGAGGTAGAGGGTTTAGTTGTATAACCAGGCGAGAAAGGTTATTTATTTATATTTTGAGACAGTGTCTCGTTCTGTTACCCTGAGTAGACTGCGATGGCATCATCATAGCTCACTGCAACCTCAAACGCCTGGGCTCAAATGATACTTCTACCACAGCCTCCCGAGTAGCTGGGACTGCAGGTATGTGCCACCGTGCCTGGCTAAGTTTTTAAAAAATTTTTGTAGAGAAGGATGTTTCGCTATATCCCAGGCTAGTCTCGAACTTCTCGGCTCAAACGATCCTCCCACCACAGCCTCCCAAAGTGTTAGGGTTATGTCTATAACCCTAGCTACTGCACCCAGCCCAGGTGAGAAAGATGATTAGAAAGGAAGCGGAGATATTTTTGAATAAAGCACTCTTTAGAACAGATTAGCTTGACTCTCAAATGCACCCCTTTCTCTTGTATGAGAGAGAGCTCCAGTTCCTCTCTGTTAGCAGGTTCTCTTTATACCCTTTCATCTAACAAGATGCCTTTCCCCAAGTTTTCCTCGACCTCTGCATGTCAGTCTTTCCACTTTGGAGAAGTCACTGACTCCCAGTAATATCCCTGGTCCTAGCTCTGAAAGATACATCTTGAGCCCTGCTGTTCTTATGAGCTCCAGCACTATGGTGACATGTCCACTTGTGACATGTCTTGCTATCCCCTCAAGTTAAGTCTGCTCAAAATGGAGTTCATCATTATGCCCTGAAAACCAGCTCTCCTCCCCAATACTCTAACCCTGCCAACAATCCTATAATCACTGGCCAGTCCTTAGGGCTCCAAACGCCAACGACTGCTCTGTTTCTCATCTTTGTTTCCTTTAGCTAGTCAACTGTTAAAAGTGTCTTTCCAGAATGTTTGCTCAACCATTCCTCCTACGTTCTGCACCGTCCCGAGCCCTTTAGTCCACTGATCTTTCCTTCCTCCCTTCTCCAGCCTGGATTCTGTGGTGCATCAATTAAATTACTCCTGCCAGAGCCCAACACCCCTAGCTGCTTTATTTTTCATCATTCCTATTTGACATAACTTGAACTCAACCATCTACTTTCTCTTTGCCTTGGAAGCTGAGCAGTACTGAAGAAATTGCACAGAAGGAAGATAAAGTTAAAACAGGACTCTTTGTTCCAGTTTTCACTGAGGCCCCAAGACCACAGATGCCAAATACAGTCACATTCCCAGGCAAAGTATTAGCCCATCTATCAATGACTTCTAAAGAAGATGGATGAAAACAGGTTTTGTGATCCTTATCTTACCTTTAGCTGTGCATTCTTTTTGTCTGACATTCCCCCCTGCCCTGGCCATGTGAGAACTTCAAGGAGAGTTTAATAGGCATCTTTTAAAACCTGGGGACACAGGCAGGCCTTTGGCTCATGCCAAGGGAAAAAGTCTTTGAGTGAGAGATTGGCTGAAGGGAACCGTGTCAGCACAGCGGGGCTACATTTAGGAAGTAACTGCATCTTGGCTCATGCCAGGCCAAAGCCATGCTTCTTTAGGGACCAAATAAAACACACAATAGGAATGTGAGTCTGAGTTGTTTTACAAGGATTCTGACCCAGAGGCCTTCCTGGAATGGGTAAGGTGTCCTCAGCAAAAAGAGGCTGGAGTTTTCACTGGACAGAGAAGCAGAGGGGGATTGTACCCAGCTGGTTAAAGGAGAGGCACTGCCTGAGCTGAAGGAATTCCAGCTGGAAGGGTCCAGCAGGGCAGGGGCTGAGGAGGCCACAGATGCTAGAGTGAGAGAATAAAATTCAGTTGAAACATCAGCCAGAGCCAGAAGGCAGCTAAACAGCTTATATCCGCATCAGCCAAATAAGACCTTTCCTCCCCTTGCCTTCCTGCTGTCTCTGCTTCCATCCTGGAGGAGCTACTGGTAACCAAGTGGTGGGAGGATGGAGCTGGGGTCATGGGAAAGTAGCACTAACCAGGGAATAGACAGGAGCATCCTATTCCCGACTGTAGGCCCTTTACTCTAAAGCATATCCAAGCTTACAGTGCATTTGGGGTTTTATTCAGGGCATATTACTTTATAAACTGAGGCTATGATTTGGGGCTGAAGTGACCAGAGTATATTTTGTTATCTAAGATGATCAGAGGGTCAGAAGACTTTACTATAATTTCTTCTGCAGTGGGTAAAAGGGAAGAGCTGGCTCCAAAGAGGATTCAAATGGCCAGTTGGAGGTGAAGAATAGAAGAATAAAGATTTTTCTCTTTGCACCCTGGGAGTCCAGCTTGCTGAGTGGGATCATTCAATTATTATCATTAAGTACATGAATCATTTCAATCCACCTTCAAGCCATGGCAATCATATCCTATTTGTCTGGTAGACATGCTCTACTATTCTCTGCAAAGCTACCTTAAGCGGCTCCACCTTCCTTGATCCCTGAACTTCGCACTGCCCCGTTAGTCTCAAATGATCTTGATTCAGTCTTCACAGAGATAGTCAAATACATCAGATAGGAAGAAACCCTCCATTTCTCCTGTATTGCCAAGGGAAGCTTAGAACTATCCTTAGAGTATTAATAATTAATTAACATGTACGTTACAGGTATGTAACGGATGGTTCCATTATTTGAATATAGTGTACTCTTCTAGGCATGTGAGCTATTTCCTCTATAATCTTATTTTCAATATTGATTTGCTTATTCCATTTTCATATAATGTAAAAATAAACTTTTAGCTCAGTTTGAAATTTAGAAACTTATTCCATTTGTATTAAAACCTATGAGTGGATCTAAAGTCAGGTTTTAATTTATACATATTGCATTCTGTAAAATATGTCCAAAAGATTACCATTTATATGGTATTTTACAATATTTGAAATAGGGTATTTTATGTCTTTGCTATTACCTTCAGAGAAGTTTTCTATTCTCAATTCTCTTATTCCATGTAATTGCAACTTCATTTTAAAAGCAGTTGGGAGCATATATACCCTGAGCATTTAAAAATGTTACATTTAATATATCTAATGAGTTTTTAATTCCAAAATAACTAACAAAAATAATTGAAAAACAGAATTGCTAATGTAAGCATGCTTCTCTATAAAAGTAATTTACATTATCATAAAAGAACTCAAGTTCATTAGAGAAAATTTGAAAATCACAGTCAAGTATAAAGAATAAAATAAAAATCAACCATAATCACACTACTACTTCCACGTAGATCTTCTTGAGATCTTCTACTCTTTTCTATTTCTCAAAAAGTCCAGTTGTTTTACCCATTGAACATTATGTTAGAAAATCTTTTTTCCCATGCCATTTAATAATCTCTAACAATCTAGTTTTGATGACTGAATTGTATTCCATTGTATTATAATGTGTTATAATTGATTATATAATAATGTATATTGTATATAATACTACAATATATAATCTTGTTCTAATATAATTTTTTTTTGACAACTTCTAGCATGCTTATTTTTTAGAAATAGAAAAATCTGGTACATATTTGGCTTCTGATATGTATTCTAGTTCGGTATTTTCATTCCACCATCAATAACCTTAACTTAAATTTTTTACCAAGTTGCATTTACTTTATAGTCTGTAAATAATTGCAGTCCTGTTTTAAATTCAACAAAAATAAAAAGGCCATCAAACTCTTTAAGTTTCTTAAATTGCAGTCTCTACTCATGGTCTCTCTTTTTCCCATTTCATTTATGTCTTAATTCCTTATTGTCTAGCTCATCCTCCTCATGATTTCACATTTTTATTCCTCCCTTCGTCTCTCTTCAATAGGAAATTTGCTTTTATTGGATTTTTCCTTACTTCTAAATGCTCATTATAGAAAAATCAAATATTACACATTGGGCTTGTAGGCTTTACATTTGTTGCATATCAAGGGTGGAACCATGTAGTGGGAGACTCATATATACCAAGTTCATTATGCTAAAGTATAAAATTGGAATACTGGGTTTTAAACTTACCCAATGAGCAGTGGAGTTGGCATGTGTTCTGAAATGCTCTGTGTCTATATGACTAACACTTTCACTTACTGAAGATAGACATTCAGGGAAAGCCAAACCATAAGCAGAAGTTTGCTTAATAAGAATAAAGTAAGAGCTTTGAAATAACAGTTTGGAATTAGACATTTAGAATGTTCAGTGGCAACAGGCTAAGGTAGTCCTATATATAATTTAGTTTAGGTGTGGGATTAGGGTTAAGCTGAAGCAAAGGAATTGTGACCCTGAGAAATCCATCAAGGAAATGAGTGCCATCTCTTACAGTTTCCCTTGTGAAATAACCAGCTGGCCTTCTCGTTCAATCCCTCTGCCTTCCCGTGCATGGCACCTTTCTATTAGAAACTTTTGCATTGATCCCTTGCTTCTTTCTTCACTCTCTCCTTCCTTCTGGTCGTCCATGATTCTTGCTCTCCTGATCCTCTTCCTATGTCTGATTTTAGAGACAGAGTCTCACTGTGTCACCCACGCTAGAGTGCAGTGGTGTTATCATAGCTCACTGCAGCCTCAAACCCTGGGCTCAAGCAATCCTCCTGCCTCAGCCTCCTGAGTAGCTGGGACTACAGGTGCGTATCACCATGCCCAACTAATTTTTTCTATTGTTTTTTTTTTTCTTTTTGTAGAGACAGGGTCTTGCTCTTGCTCAGGCTGCTCTCTAACTCCTGGCCTCAAGCAATCCTCAACCTCAACCTCCCAAAGTGCTAGGATTACAGGCATGAGCCATCACGCCCAGCCTCTCATAGTCAACTCTTGACAAAATATGAATCAGACATAAACCCTTGATGTATTAAGTCAGTGAGATTTTGGCTTTGTTTGCTACTGCAGCATACTCTAGCTCTACCTAGACTGAAACAACCTTCTATTTTTTTAAAACTCTTCACCTTATCCTTTGATGGTTTTATCCAAGATTTGGGCTTTAGTTTTATTCTCTAATCAAATGAATTCCGAATCTTCCAGATTTAACTTAATTGATCCCCTGAGCTCAGATCCCAGTTTTCTAGTTACCTTGTAACATCTTCAGTGTTCATAAAAACCTCAATCTGAATATTCTGCAAAGTATCTCGAATGGACCATGCCTCCAAACAAACTTATCATTTTCTTTCCCTCAATTGCTCCTTTTTCTTTATTGCCATTCAGTTAATAACACTAACTGCTCTGAATCACTCAACATTTTAACTTGGAAATGTGCAAATTTCCTCTTCGTGGGTGAAGTGGGGCCAGTCTTGCTAGGGGCAAAATTGAAAAAGCAGAAAGACCAAGTCCAAACACAAAATCCAAGAACCAGAGGCAGGATAGAGGGTATCCATTTGAGTCCCTAGGAATTTTGTCTCTTAAATTCTGCCTGGTATGAGAAAATTAAGTTCTCATTTTCTTTTTCAAATTATGTGGATTGACTTTTCTATTGGCTTACTGAAAGCAAATGTGATCATCTCCTTCTCACCTAAAAAGATAAGATGATTCCTCCTCCTCCTCCTCCTCCCTTAAATGGACAGTTGTAACAACAGAATTACAGAATATGTCAAGCATGCTAGCTCCATAACTATGGTGGGCTTTCTGTGCATCACCTTCTTGTCTCCATTACGTAGTTGTTGAGGAGCTTGGCTTCTAGCCCCTGAATACAGCCAAGAAAGGGAAATCAAGGCTGATGTTCCAATGGTGAGGTAATATCAAATCCATGGTCCCTGAACCCAGTGACTCCACCCCAGGTTCATTATTTGCATCTGCAGTTTTATGGTGATTGCAGATCTGGAAAGCTGCCACTCTACATGTCACCAAGCCATTTATTTAATCATCAAACCAAGCTCATGATCCAATTGCTCCTCCAATCACCAGCAAAAAAAGGAGAGAGTGATGAAATCAGTCTTTGGCTACATTGCAGGAATCAGGAACATATCTGGGATTGGCTACCACAGTTGCCAATTAGGTTATAATCAAAAGAGGAGAACAGGGAATTGAGAGTAAAGTGCTACCTACACAAACAGAGGGTCTAGGGGCACAATTTATGCTGATCTTTTCCTTTGCTAGTGCAGTTCCTTAATATCTCTTTAGTCTGAAAACCAAGGCCATCTCTAGTCACAAGGGGCTAAATGGATATGCTATATTTTAAGAGGCAAACACCAATATTTTGTGGGCACCTGTGTTTTGAAATCAAAGCCATAGAACCAAGTATTTGGAGCTATGTGGGAGGTGGGATTGAATCAGAGTAAATCAAGATCAAGCTGCTAGTGTTGCTACTGAGAAGATGATGCCATTCTCACTCCTAATGCTTTGTGAGTAGTTTTCTCCCTCCTGTCTGCAGTTTTACGCTTGAGTGGCAATACGGTATTTCTGAGAACCGACATAAAGAAGGAGGTGGAGTTGGGTTGGACTTTTGGTTTATTATGTGATTTTTTTCACTTAGTTTCCTCATGTAGTTGTGGTGCCTCAGCTGTGTCTGGTGTTCCCAAGTCCGGAATACCCGTGCGTCAGCATCTCCAGGGAGGATTGCCTTGGGGCTCTGCTGGAGCCGGGAGAGTTGGCTGCCAGGTCACAAAGGGCTATCGAGGGACCTGGGAGTTTGCGCTTTCCCTACAAAGACTTTCGGTCAGTTGTCCTATGTTCAACCCTGCTCAGCACTCCTGGCATCCTCAATTCTGAGACTCTCTGATGATTCAGAGGCACCCATTGGTTTGCTTCTCTGGGTGACTCCCTTTCCTGTGTCCCTTCCCCTCTCCCCTTTTGGGTTGCCATTTCCAAAATTTTGCAGCTGTCTATTGTCATTTCCTTGTCTGTTTGTTTTTGTGGGTTCATGTTTTATTCTTATTCCTAAATTTGTACTGTCATTTTAGAGGGGTTTGGGAAAGGAAAAGAAAAATCTGTGTGTTCAATCTTTTATATTTTACCAGAAGTCTATTCACTCATTATTTCGGCCAACTTTTATTGTGTTTCTCAGAGCACTCCAGAATTCGTCTTGAACCTACTAGGTACACAATACAAATGAAAGCAATTATATTAATTATATACAGTGGCTTCCCTGACCCAAGGGGGAAAAAGGCAGACACTAAAATCACCCTGTATAAAGATTTCTGAAAATAGCAGGCAATGCAACTTTTATCCAAATTTCCTGTCCCACATTCATTTGCTATCAACTGAGCACCATGCTCAGATTTAGGTGTGGGGATGTAGAGGAAATGATCAGAAATTCTAGAACCTCTCCTAGTGAATTTTCTTTTGTGTTTCTTCCTATGACATATGGTAGTTCAATCAGTAATGTAAGCTGACCTTTTGCTATAGGCTGGAGTGACAGAGAGGAGTGACTGCATTTTACAGTGAGAAAACATCTGTGCCATCATTGCATTTGCAAGGAGAGAGGGGAAAATTGTCGGGGTTCCTGTCTGTCATTGGCAAGAACAGTGAGATGCTGGGGTGATGCAAATTATGCCAGAGGTGCAGGGCTCTTCTGTCACTTGCCGAGAATTGGCTTAGTTTTATCCACAAAGACTCTGATGGAGGGTCTGAATCCCACTTTTGATCAGTCAAAGCCTCGCCTTTTACACAGAGCATTTCACGATGCCAACAGATAGTTTCCAGAGAGGAATTGGGAATTAAGTTGAGCTCTGGTTGCAGATGATTCTTTTTCATGCCTAGCTACCCAAACAAAGAGAGCAAGCCAGAAGCCAAATCTGCAAGTGAACACACACAATGGAATTGGTGCATGGGAATGTACGGGGATCTGCCTGATTCAACTGTTGCCAGAGCACCAGGGGGCAATTTCTCTAAGCCTCCCTGTCTTGTATTTTGGCAGCTCTCTTTTCCCTGCCCCCTCCACGTCCCCTTCTCCCGTCCTCAGATCCATTTGCACTGTCATTTGGAAGGAGCCCAATTCACACAGATTGGCAACGCTGTAATTGGTGTTTTACTTACCTCTGCCTCTTTTCTCTCTGTGTTTGATCATTCCAATAATGACGGCTTATTTTCTCTCCCGTTGCCATTGGAAAACAAAAAGAAACTCTTGAAAGAGTTGTGGAGTTATATGAGTTTTCTGATGTATTGCTATGGAAAATAAAATTCATATTTTAAAATGTTTTCTCACTTCTGTTCCCTTCTTCCTGCGCCCCTCCCCCAGACAGCCAACACTGATGGGGAACATTGATGTTGAGGGTTGATTTTCCCCTGAGAAGGTATTGTGACTACAGAGGCAACATCCTGGAGAGCTGACATGTCAAAATGTTTATGTTCTCATTTAAGACCTTCGTCATTGTCATCATAATTGGTGCCTCCATTTGCTAGACTCTGTTTATGTATGTGCATTTTACTTCAAGTGATATTTCTTAGGATAATATTCACAAGGGTTTGGGGCTCCTGGAGTGAAAAGTGTTATATAAACTGAAATGATTACCCTCTGGCAAAAGGTAATCTCCACTGCACACAGCCCCTGGTTTAACAGCTCACATTTGCACAGTGCTTTGCAGTTAAGAAAGAGTTTTCCACGTATATTATTTCGTGTAATCCCCCGATAACACTGCGAGGAACACATCGGGGATGATCTGGCTCCAGGAATCATCCCACCTTGCCCTGCCACCAGGCGCTTGTGCTGTGCCTGGTGCACTGCTAACTTGTCACAGGTGTCGCTGTGCAGCTCTAAAGAAGCTGTGTTCCAGGTGATTTCATCCTGGAGAAGAGTCAGATTTATAGAGGAACAAATAAGCACAAAATAATTAGAAGAATTCTATTATTTTCTCATGTCTCCTAAGGAGGAAAACTGGGCAGGTAATTTACAGGATCTCTCTGGCGGGCTGGGGAAGGGAGGGAATCTGTGAACACCGCAAAATTAGTAAATTGATTCCATCGCAACTGTGTAAACATTTCAGTGAAGGAGACATATAATCAGGGCAATGTCTATAATATAAATTGTGTCATGTGACTTACCATAGATTAGCATATTATGTTGTGAGTGGCAATAATTTGCTGTTAAGCCAGTTGCTAAAAAATTAAAAAAGCTGTTTGTTTACTGGGATATACACAACATTTGAACTGAGATTATAAATAAGAGAGCATTTCAAGGCAGTAAACAGTTCCTCTAGAAGAACACCCTTCTAGAAGAGAAGACCAAGCAGTCCTGTAATGATTGTGGGTATGATTTGATTCCTTCAGAGCCTTGCCTGGCAATTCCAGTTCTTGAAGGAATGCCTTAAGCTGTTGATGAACACAGCTGTAGACGGCCACATGACGCTGTCTGAAGAACGCATAGTTTGGGAAAGAGCACTGGCCTCAGACAAGCTAGAACTGAGCATGACTCCTAGCTCCTCCACGTACCATTTAAGTGACCCTGGGCAGACCTTGATTTCTGTGAGCCTCAGTTTCCCCCACATGAATATCCAGGGGTTAAAAATGCCTCCTTTACAAAACAGTTCTGAGGATTATTAAATGGGATAAAATGTGCGGCGTGCATGGTGTGCAGAAGCAGCTCCACAAATGGCGGCCACTGTTGTTATGGGTTGATGTTATTCCCCTTCCATCAGATTCTAAACACCTGAGGGTCAGAGCTCACTTCAGCTCCTTTTTCTGTTCCCTTGAAACCCAAAGTTACAAAGGCTCTCAGAAAGGCTTTAACTTGGCCGCGGTTAGTTTCGATTCATTATAGCTTTGCTTCCAACTCACATCCTGATAAATTGCCTCAACTGAATGAGTTTTAGAAAGGACTGTTAAGAATGATCACATAGCAGCTGACACTTGGTCCAGAATCTGGTTCATATGAATGATTGTAAATAGGAATCAACTTCTCATTTCTCATGAAACAAAGGACGAAGGATTATAACTTTATCCAGTGCACATTGTAAATCACTTGGCTGTCTGTCACCTGTGAGTTCTGGAATCATATTTAAAGAATGTGGGAGCAATGGATTCATTTCCCAGAATTTGCAGTAAGAATCACACTAGCCCTGCATTCCCTCTTCTTCTCATTACACTTGCCATGGGATCCCTGGTGAGATGCGACCAATCTCCCGATGTTTTGTCTGATCATCCTCCTACACATAAGTCATCTCATATTAATAGGCCCAGAAGGAGCTACAACAGACCTGTGAGTGACCTGGTATATTGGCTAACAACTTTTTATTGGAAAACAGAAATCTGAATAAAGCATCCCAGGCAAAATAGGAAATTTACTGATGTATATGACTTGGAAATTCAGGGGTACAACTGGCTTTATGGACATGCTAGGTTTTCAACCCCAGTGGAAGAGAGATATTCCATGTTCAATACTCTGGCAGAAAATCCTAAGGAGGATGCTGATGGGCTCTACTCACATCACATGCCCATTTGGAGCCATTTGCCATGACCAGAAGGATGGGGCAAGTTGATTGGTCAGCCTGGGTCATGTGATGGCTCTGGAGTTGGGAGGAGGGTAGCATCATTGTTCACAGTTCCATCAGGACCACGTGAGCTGGAGGTGGGTGTAGGGGAGACCAACAACATAGATCTACTATACCCATCCCTGTGTTGTAACTTTCCTGTTGAGAAATATAATTGTGACTAAACTGATTCCCTCTGCCTCCAATTCAATCTCTTTCCTCTTCTGCCAACTGTTCAGTACCTCTTAATGATTCTTCTTCAATAACAGGCAACAATTAAACCCTTCATTGTTCTTGAGAGGTTACATTATTTTGTAGCCTTTACAAATTTAACATATCACTAAGTTTTCCCAGGCAGAATTTCCAAATCGTTTGTCATCTTCATAGATCTGATAGACAGTATTTTATTTCTTTCTTGCCTTTTTCTAGTTCAAATGAAGCTGATGAGAAGAATATAATATAGGATATTGCTAAAAGAATTGCTGGATCTGCTGATTTGTATTCAAATCCCACTTTGACCAGCAGAGGTTAGGGAAATGAAAATAAAAATGATATTTTTTTCATTTATAATATTGGGAAAAATTAAAAACATTGGTGTAATAAACTGCAATATATTGCTTTTCTTCTTGCTCTGCATTAATTCCTTCTGTTCCATCGTCACAATACCACATATACTATGAATCAAGCCCTATCTGAATCCACATTTACTCTTGGACTGTTCAGTTATGTGAAACAAATAAATCCTCTTTTAATTTAAATCATGTTGGGTTAGTGACCTATTACTTGAAACTGAATTGCAACTCATATAGTTAATAATTTCTCTTTCTTATGAAAGTATGGGGAATATCAGCATTCCCATATACCATCACTGGTGGAAGTATGCATTGTTACAATATTTTTGGATAGTCATCTGTCAGACTCAAATACAATAATAATATGCCAAACCTTCTTTTGCGAATTTTTGTCATGGAAATAAAATCATAATAAGATAGATCTGTTAGGATGTGCTCTTTGCTATAACGAACAGAAAACCAAAATTGGCTTAAACAATAAGAAATGACTATCTCACCTGAAAAGAAGACCAGAAAAGCAGAGCAGACTCTAAAGTTTGTTAATTCAGTGTGCCAAAATGTTATCGAGGACCCTGGCTCTTTCCCTCTGTTTCTTCATGCTCATTGCTGTTTTTCCTTGTGACTGAGGCAAGGTGTTTGTATACCTTGTTGTACACCAAGTTGTACACATCACACCATAGAACTTCCATGATCAACTTCCTCTCACATTCATTGGCCAGAATTGGGTCATTTGTCCATCTCTCACCAATCACACGAGGGGATGGAATTATTCTTGGCTTCGACTAGTTGTCTGGGAGTGAATGTCAGAGAGTCAGCTACAAAGTCCACCCACAAAGATACATGTGCATGTGCAAACACAACCATGGATGCTTATTGTAGGCTTGTTTACAGGGGCAAAAAAACAAAAAAATTAAATATCTATCAGTAGTGAGATAATTTATCATTGGATAAATTATGATCTTTCTATACTTTGAAATATTTTGCAGCTACTAAAAATAGATACCAACACAGTGGTTTGAAGAGATGCTTGTGGATATACTGTTAGGTAAATAAGCAAGTTTCAGATACTTGTCTACAGGATGATCCTATTTTTCTTGGAAGACAGAATACAATTTCTTACGTGTATATGTACACATGGGGTCTGTGTGTGTGTGTGCACACCCGTGTGTGTGTGTGTGTGTGTGTGTAGTAAGCACAGAGCAAAGTGTAAATGCAAATATAACAAACTACTAATACTGGTTACCTTAGTGTTTGTATGTTAAACTATTAACAGTGGCTACCAGGTAATTTGAAAATAAAAATAAATGTTATGACACACCCCGGATAATTTTTATACAAAATATTGTTACTAAAAGAACTGTACTAAGGAAATGTCAAAATATTACCCCTTAAAAAGTACAGTCTGCGGGCCGGGCACGGTGGCTCACACCTGTAATTCTAGCACTCTGGGAGGCTGAGGCGGGCGGATTGCTCGAGGTCAGGAGTTCGAAACCAGCCTGAGCAAGAGCGAGACCCCGTCTCTACTATAAATATAAAGAAATTAATTGGCCAACTAATATATATAGAAAAAATTAGCTGGGCATGGTGGTGCATACCTATATTTCCAGCTACTTGGGAGGCTGAGACAGCAGGATTGCTTGAGCCCAGGAGATTGAGGTTGCTGTGAGCTAGGCTGACACCATGGCACTCACTCTAGTCTGGGCAACAAAGCAAGACTCTGTCTCAAAAAAAAAAAAAAAATTCAAAAAAGTACAGTCTGTGAATGGTTGGCTCCTAGAATACCAGGAAAATCTAATTAAACAAAAGCATCTTTAAAATGACAAAATCTCCCAGGCATCACTGAAAGCATCACATTTTACAGGATAATAGGCAGAAAATTAAGCATTTGCAACATTTCTGTATTCCCGGAATCTATTACAGGTTCTCAGACACAGAAGATATTTAATACAATTATTTTTTCATGAAAGCTTTGAGGTCCTGGAAAACACCAGGCTGAAATATATATTAAAAAATGAATTGCAACATCAAAGATAGAACTCAAATACTTGAAATTTCAGAGAAAATTTTAGGGAAAAATTTTTTCCTTATACTTTGAGAAGTTAAAAACTATTTCAGTTGAAAAAGTTTGCATGATGTATTTTTTGGATGATAGATTAAATAAATTACTTTTCCACCTCTGTTATGCCAAAAATGGTAAAAAATAATGCAATAGATTATTTTACGTACACCATTTATGCAGTTGGATGTTTGTGATTCTTGTGTATGCAGAAGCTGATCAATTCTCAAACATTTGCCATGTAAGGATATAGTTCATCTTGGAGAAGCAGCCAGTGAATAGGAGGTAGAGGGAAGAACATTAGTGCTCCTTGTTAGTTTTTAAAAACATGTATTAAAACCCCCTTTTTTATTTCATGCAATCCCCACTTTAGCCATTAGTATGGAACCATAGAAATGACCATGCAAGCTGAAACTGTGCAAAGTGATTTTAATAATCAATGGGAAAAATTATGATTGTCCTGTGACCTTTAAAAATGTTTGTCAAAACATTAAAAACTCTCTTACTCCCCATTATAAACATGTAGGGCAATGAAAAAAATAGTAAAACTCACATTTAATTAGTACTATGTAATTTAAAATGTTAGAAATATTGAGAATTAAAATGTTTTACATCTTTGTAAAAAACTTGTCAAAAATAGTTTGAATGGTACGTACCTCCCTCTCATCCTGTAACTTATAAAATATGTAAGCGTATTTTTCTATCCCTTGGTGAACAGTCATATCCTTTCTAAGTTTGGATTAGCTGCCAACATTTTATCCTTTGTGCTTTCGAAGTCATGAAATATCTCTGAGAGTTCCTTTAATGTGAGGTGTTTTTTTTTTTTTTTTTGGCCGGTGTCACTTCCTTTAGAGCATCTTCATCTTTTTCTTCACAGTCACTTTCTGACTGGCGTGGGTAAATTCACCTTCCTTAAGCTTCTCCAGGTCCAAATCTAGGCAGGGTCCACATTCCCATAGTCAGCTTTTTCTACCATCACTCCATTTACGATTGGTTTGAATTTCACTCCGAGCGTTACCATTTCTCATTTCTTTGCCTCATTTCATCTTGGCCGATTGCCTCTTTGGATGACCTGTTTTTGTAAAGTGTCATGTAGGTTTATCACTGGGAGACAAGGAGACAGCACAACCACTTGGTTTGCTGTCTGTGAATGAACTGAGTAATAGATACGCCGCGACCAAGCCTGGACAGACTGGAGGAAGGGACGTGGTTGGCTGCCGATCACGACGTGCATCTGTTATTTATGTAGTGATGTGTGTACTCCAGAGCGAGCAGTGAAGTTTCACAGTTAATACACCGTGGTAACTGAAATTTGAACTGTGTTGCTGGGGGACTGGTCTTATTTAAACCATGGTAACTGAAGTTTATGCACACAGGAACTGTGCAAAGCAAGGACTGCCAGTATATGTTCATCATAGAAAATTTAGAAAAAACAGATGTGCAAAAAAAGGGGATAACATATCAACTTTTGATTCAGGAGATGAAGGTTTTATGCCTCACTAGGAAGAGAATGCTTACTACAGCAGTGACCATTTGTTTCAGACACATTTAGAAGCATAGTGTTAATTTCCTACCTCTTCAAAGGGTTCAGGACCAAAAAAGAAAGAAGAGCAAATTTGCCAGTTTAGACATCAGAAGGGAGGCTGCAGGGTAGGCCCCCTGTCCCCTTGTAGTTGAGATTAAAACAAAAGAAGAAAACCCTAGAGGTAAACATTTCATGAAGTATAAAGCTCTCTGAACATGAGGATTATCATTTTTACCTAAATGAGGCACTTCCTGCAGATTTTTTAGCTTCCTCTTCTCTGTGTTATTCAGGGAACTGGCACTGCAACCTTGTTGTGTCTTGATCCAGCCACAGTTCCTAAGATTCCTCTTGAGGGTCTGGCACTATTCCTTCCCCAGTCTTTGCTTTTGGAATCAAGTAGCTTCTGTCATGGGCTTTATTGCTCACCTAATTGCCTAATCTAGAGCCTCAATTCAGTTGCCAGGGGATTTCTCCCAAGTAGCTGGTGAAGGGAAGGGACTTTATACTAACAGTAGGCCTGCCTGCCATGGACTTCCTTTTTACCTGGTGAAAAAAATTAGATTTTTACTTTTTAAATTTTATAATTAAATGTAGAGGCTAGCTTCTACACTATATCTTTCAAGACCCTGCCTCATCTAACATGCCTCAAGGGAGCTTATGGTATTCTATGCTTTCTGTGGGTCATGTGAAATTGACCAGGTTTCTTCTTCAATTGGATGAACCCAGTTAGAATGAATACACCCATTCCGTGCGCTCTAATGCTCTGCCAGAGAAGTTTCAATCACTTCCCTTTGCACTTGGGGAGGGATATGAAAGCTCTAAGGATCAAGATAGATGGTGGAAGGTCTACTCTTTACTTGATGGCATCGTCAAGTTCAGAGTTGAGCAATCCAATGATATGTTATTCTAGAGATATCAATTAATCAATAATGAATTACATGGGGTGGGGAGACAGTAATTAATTAATAAGTAGTACAGATTGGTAGTATGCCATATGTATAGGATACCTTGTATACACCACCTCGGCTCACCTTTTACTCTAACCACAGCAGTGACAACTAGTTTTGTGCAAGTATATTTTGATAGTGCCTCACTTCAGCTGCATCATGTTCTTATCCCCTGGGACCTCTCTGATAGAGTGGCTACTTGGCTCTTATGCTTGCAAAATCTGGAAGGGTTGAGGGATTGAAGCTCAGCGGGCAATGCTGACCAATGTGGGGATAACAGCTGGTGGACAAGTGTTTCCTGCTTCTATTCCTTGAGCAGACAATACTAACACATATTCTATGGTGTGCCATTATGGAAGAAAGGACCAAATGAAAGGCCCTGAAACTGTGGGAACCCATTCAGGTATCTTTCTCTGAGCAAGATAATAACTCAGAACTAATGCTGTATCCTGGGAGGAATTGCAGAGGCTAATATCATTATTATAGACTTAAAGAGTATAGAGATGGTAGTTCCCATAATATTCCATTTGATTTACTTTTATGACTTCTATAAAAGCCAGAGGATCATGGCAGATGATAGCTTCAATCCCAGGTACTATCAAGAAATGTGGAGTTTTTCTTAGGCAGATCAACTCAACCTCTGGTACAAGGTATGTGGTTATTAATTTGGTAAATGCATTCTTTTTTTTTAGATAGAGTCTCGCTCTGTTGCCTGCTAGAGTGCTGTGGCATTAGCCTAGTTCACAGCAACCTCAAACTCCTGGGCTCAAGCAATCCTTCTGCCTCAGCCTCCCTAGTAGCTGGGATGACAGGCATGTGCCACATGCCCAGCTAATTTTTTATATATTTTTAGTTGGCCAATTAATTTCTTTCTATTTTTAGTAGAGACGAGGTCTCGCTCTTGCTCAGGCTGATCTTGAAGTGCTGACCTCCAGTGATCCTCCCGCCTCGGCCTCCCAGAGTGCTAGGATTACAGGCGTGAGCCACCATGCCTGGCCTAAATGCATTCTTTTTAATATCCATTATGCAGGAGACTTAAAAGTAAATTCACATATCTGTGGGAAGGAGAAGTATACATTGTTGAGGTATACATTCGCTACCTCAACAAACAGGTATATTATGTTGTTGCTGCCATAATGTAGTCTGCAAGAACTTGATCATTATAGCATGTCACAGAACATCATGCTGATCCTCTACATTGGTGACATCATGCTAACTGGACCTGGTGAGCAGGAAGTGACAAGTAGTCTGCATGTTCTAATAAGACACATTTGTGCCAGAGGGTGGGAGACAAACCCCGCAAAAATTAAAGGGCTTGCCATATCAATGAAGTTTTTAGAAGTTCAGTAGTCTGGGACTTGCCAGGACATTCCCTTTGAGACAAGTGCCAAGTAGTTACACTTTGCACCTTTCTACCACTAAGTAAGAATCGCAGTGCATGGTTAGCTGCTTTGGATTTGGAGAGCAGGTCTTGGGTACGCTGCCAACTATGGGTGGAGCCCAGAGCAAGAGAGAGTTTTGCAGCAGGTCCAGGCTGGCTATAAGCCAATGGGTCTAATGGTGCTAGGGGGATCTGTTGTGGATAAAGATGGTATATGGATTTTCTGGCAAACACTAATACAAGAGTCACGGTACACATCAGTAGGGATCTGCAGCAAGGGTGTACATTCTCCAGCAGAGAAATATTCTCCATCTGAAGAGCATCTCATGGTTTGTTTTGGGTCCTAATACAGAATGAGTGCCTGGCCACAGAACATCAAATGATTATGCAATAGATGCTGCCATCATGATCTGGGAATATCGGGCCCTGAGAGTCATAAGATCGGGGGCATAAAGCAGCCAGGTATGACCCTAAAGGACAGTGGCCCTAAAAGACAGTGGCAAAGGGAAAGCGGGCAAAGCTGTGAACAATGCAGTTGGCCATCACTTTATATGGAGGGTACAAAAGTCTGGAGTGGTGACATACATAGAGCTCTGGGCAGTTGCAAATGGTTTGGCTGGTTAATCAAGTCCTAGAAGGGGCACATTTGGAAGACCAGTGACAAGAAGTGTAGGTAAGAAGCATGGGCCCAGGGGAGTAGGCACAAAGCATTGGCTCTTTGTGTCTCATGGTAATGCTCCCTGGGGAACAGCCATCTGGGGGAGTAGACAGGATCACTTCTCCTGCAGATGTCAGCAGCTGCTGTCCTCAGCCACTCCTGTGCTGTGCAGTGGACTCATGGGAGGTGGTCATGGGGCAAGGATGGAAATTAGACATAGGTGCAGTGGCAGAGGTTCCCTCTCTTTAAAGCTGATGGGGCCCCGCCTGCCAACCACAGACTGACGTTAATCCTCTATGTGGCACTATCACTTGGGAGACCAACCAGGCACCTGAGCGAGTTTACATCAAACTCCTTCCACCAGCTGCAGCAATAGGGACTATAGCTTTTTCTATGAAACCTTCTATATGAAGTCCTTTGTGGTTGGCCACCACCTTGAAGGCTCCCTGATGAATGGGACTTAACACAGGGCAGGAGTGGGTCTGAGCAGTGCAAGAGATGAGCTCTGTTGGACACCCTGAGTGTACCACTTCATATCCTCACAGCTTCTCAGCTCACATTTCACTCTGGCCACTGTTGTGGCAACTAGTTTTGCACAAATATATTCTGACAGTGCCTCACTTCGTCTGCATCACATTTTTCTGCCCTGGGACTTCTCTAATGATGTGCTGTGAAGTGGTTGTGGAAACCCACTCAGGCATACGCAACCTTAAAAGGCAGGGGAGTTAAAGCCCAGTAGGGCTTCCCTTTGCTAATGGGGGATGAGAGCTGGTGGATTAATGGTGGATAAATGAGGAATATTCTATGTGGCTCCTCAGAAGGTCTTAGTGGGGTCAGGCTGTAGTCACAAAGCAGTGACCAACTTGATAATGTACTCTTGCATTGCTGTTCCCTTCTGCCCTCCCTTTCCTGGATCATTTCCCAAATAAACTACTTGCACACAAGCCCTTATGTTGGACTGTCCTTTTGCGTGAAAATCCAGAATCACCACAATTCCAGTGAGATTCCTCAATGTGATCCAAGTTTTCTCAAGGCTTACCTGCATGTATAGGTACAATGGGGACACAGTGAGGGTAATGACCAAAAGTTTTTGGCTCTTACCGCAAACTGCGTGAGTCCACAAACACCGATCTCAAGTGTTTCTTCTCTGGCTCATATAGTCGATGTCCACCACCTGAAAAGCCCCTGGGCAGTCATGCGTCACTACTGTCACTGATGCCAGGACCTTGGGTGATGATGCTGATGTCTGTGCCAATGTCTGCACTCTCCAAGCAACACCCAAGACGAGGACCTTAACTGTCCAGCTCCTAAACAGCTCTGCACCCCCTTGAATCTCCTCTCTGTCGGATCCATACTTACTTTCTCAGGTCCAGTGCACTGTGAACAACTTCCTCACAGCTCCTGATTTTGCCTACAGCCCAGAGAGAGCCAATGTAGGTCATGGAACTGGGCTGGGGAGTGATAGACAAAGTGGATCCCACACCCTTATTCCCATCTTCCTCTCTCCTCGACACTTTTCAAGCCCTCTCCACTAGCTTCCTTCCAGACAGCCCCCAGATGCAGGTGGCCCCTTCCTCAGGGGTTATTCCATTCCAGCGTGTCCCTCGGTTTGAGTCACCAGAAAGATCTGAAATTCAGCGGTGAGGGTATGTCTTAGGCTCACATGGAGTCCTTCTTCCTTTTCTTCTACAATATTATCCTGAGAAGGTTTACTTCTTAACTAAAACACTAATGTTTACATAGAGTGGGGTGTCAGTAAAATCCTTCTTGTTGTATACTATGAGTTCAAATGTGACCTATGGATTGCCAGACCACACCAGCCTATGACTACCAAATAAAGTCATATTTCCTTTTATGATCTAAAGTTAAATGATTCCGAGTCCCCATCCTTTGAAGACCCTTCCTCTGCTGAGTTTTCCTCGCCAATTGAACTCTGGGAGTCAAGGGGCCACTCCCATGTTCCACACATCTGTTCTTCCAGGCCTGTTTATCAGCCATTCACCCCAAAGCGACCTGCTTCTCCTGCAGCCCTGGCTGTCCTCATAGATCTGCAAGCCCTGACTGTCCTCATAGATCCTCACTGGGGAAGGTGCCTATGCACTAAGTTTAATTAATTTGGTAATCACAGCTCTTAGGTTTTTTTTTTAAGATAAAATTAACCACCCAAAGATTATTGATTGAGTTACAGACGACAGAAGCTCTGGTGGGTGGACTCCAGAGGAGAGTGCCAGCTGACCACCAGGAAGTCAGATCTCTTGGACTGCACAGACTGGAGAAAGTGCTCCTTTTGCTTAGTTGGAGGCTTGCTCATTTCCTGCCACTCCCCTCCTAGAATATAATTGGCCACTGGACCTAGATAAAGCAAATCACAACAGTTTGGTGTTTTTCAAACTACAAATTATGACCCATTAACAGGTCATATTATACTATCGAGTCAATGAGACATGACCAACATTAAAAACCTGACAGTGAAATAGAACATACAGGCATATCAGAGAGTATTACATGTAATAAAGATAAGGGATAAGAAACTTTTGTTAGTGTTAAATATTTGTGGCATGTGTTTACTGGAACACTATGTAAAAAATAAAATATCTTTTAAAAAACTGTATCAAAAGATTTTAAAACACTCAAATAGTTGAAAATATATTTCATAAGGTTGGTGTCATTTAATTTTTAAATTTCACTTAAATATCAGTGGTCCTAGTCTAGATTCACATTTGGGCAAAACGTTTCCCTCCCTCTTCAAGGGCATGGTTCTGGCTAAAGATCCCCACTTACATCACTGGGCAAAACACTTGGCTTCTTAATCAGCAACATCAGCATTCTGATTTATGGTGACTTCACTGCTATCGCCAAGGACGATGGGTGGGTACTCGCTACATATTTATGTAACTACAGGGCCAATCCTGATAATTTTCCAAAGATAAATCTGTTCCAAAGATGCCGAGAGCTTTCTCGGCCTCTCCAAACTAAAAACCGTGAGCAACATTCCAATGGCAGTTCCAGCAAAAAGAAAAGAAAAAGAAAAATCTTGTCTTGACCAGGTATCAGCATCATGCCTCACAAACAGTCTGTATTCTGAACACATACCCTAAACCAGATGTTTTCTATCAAATAAATTGGAGAGAATGGTTGAAGCTTTTCTGACAATTGCGTTGACTCTTTGCTTACAAATGGTGGCCTGTGTAGAGGGAAAAATCTGTAACGTGTAACTGAGTTCCCTAGTTTTGTCAAGTTTTTTAAAAACTCTCTTACTGAAAGTGAGCATTACCCCAGAAGCAGTTTTTAACTTCTGAAAGCATTTTTATTAGCCAAATCATCAATACTACAAAGTCCTGCATAAGAATTGATAATGGAATTTGCCGGAATGAATATGTTTATATGATTCTTTGACTTAAATCTAATTTTCACTTAAAGATATGAACAAATATTTGTGGTACTGACTGCTATATGTATATATATGTGTGTGTATATATATATATATATATGCATTTAAAAAAAATAGAAGAATATCATGTCTTAAAAGAGATGAATGAAAAGCCAGTTTGTTCTACCAGTGGGACATTCCAATGGACGGATACAAGGTTTAGCTGGGAGAAAACACGCTTATCCATGAGTGGAAACTTCTGAAAGAAGGAGCTCGTCAGGGATGGCACATAACAGATCATCCACAGAAACCAAAGGTAAGGGAATTTGTGGTGCCGGGGCAGAAATCTAGGAGTACAGTGGTATGCAGGCCTGTGTCGGGGAGTATGCAAGGGCACTTGTGGAAGAGAAGCAGAAATCATGCAATTTGTGATGAGGAAGGCTGTGAACCCGGGACACAGGAAGGGCCTCAAAGGGCAATGGCATCAAATCATGCGAAGTTGTGACACCTGAACCAAGGAAAGGGCTGGAACACACTAACGCGGCACACCGTGTGCAGGGCGGCCAGCACATAACGGGAGACCTCATTTCTTGCGTCGGTGAGGATGAGAAAGGACCTTATTGAGAAAGCCCTGCCTCCTGTTCCAGCAATTGAAAAATAGTCCAATTCTTCCAAAAGACCTCACAACTGACACCTTTTTTTTCAGAATTTGGAAAATGTGAGAAACGTCTGCCTTCCATAATTTGCATTTTTTGATGTATGACCTCATAAAAAATGAAAGTGACATTCTAAAATTAAGCACATTTTAGTTTCCCTGACATACAGTGAGTAGCGTATCGTGAGATGCACAGTGAGCCTGTTAAGTTCACCCTGGACAGGCGTGGTCCACCCTGCTGAGCGCCAGTGAGGGCAGGAGGTGGCATAATACAAAGGTTGAGGGCAGCCTATGGCTTCACATCCCAGTTCCATACCTTCCGCCTGGGCCTTAGTTTCTTTCTCTGGAAATCTAGGGCATGGATACCTGGAGTTTAATTATTTTAATTGGTTGGACTCTGCTGGCCCCAAATCCCTATGTGATTTCTTAGATCTCCACTAGTTCTACGTAAGATACAGGGAAATTAAGAATGTAGGCTCTGGGCCTAAGCTCAAATCCTGACTCTGCCACTTATAAGCCAGGAGAATTTGGGGAAGTTAAGCAACCTCTCTGTGCCTCGGTTTCCTCAGTTGTGAAGTGGCAATACTGACAGTACCTATCTAATTAGGTTTTCTGAGAGTATAAAATTACAAGGACATACTAAATCCTCATAAGCTATTATTTAACATCATCATACTGAAGAGAGGCAGGATAGCATAGTAACTGAAGCAAGGGCTCAAAGCCAGACTGTTTGGATCTGAATCCTGGCTGTGTGACCTTAGACAAGTTCCTTATATTCTCCTTATATGTTTCTTATATTCCTTTGCCTCAATTTTCTCATTTGTAAAATCAGATAAGAGTACCTGCTTTATAGGAACTGAACAAGAACGAATTAAGTGAATATATTTAAAGTTCTTAGAACAGTGTCTTGCATATGATGGATAACCATTTTGCCACTATCACGACTGTGCTTATTTTGCACATTTTTTGTTTGCTTGTTTTTTAAACCTAACATTGGGCATGGCCCAATGCTAGGTGCTTTTTAACAGGCTGTTGAATACATGAACGTGTGAATACATGTAGTCTAATTCAATGGACTGCAGTGTACACATTGGCTGTTCATAGCATTCCACATTTGCCAAATACACTCAGATTTGTCTGACGACACATGGCTTTGGATATACCACAGACATTTAGATATTGTCCTCAGTGCCTTCTCCTGTTCTATCTTGTGGTGTTCAGCGTTAAAGGGGGAGGCACAGGACGTGGGACCATGACAGCCTTGGGCAGCAACTCTTCATTTCTCCTTGCGTTCACTAAGGAGCCATCACAAATTCCCAAAGTTTCCAAGAAAGAAACACAAATTATACTCGTAAGTCAAATTACCCTCCGTCCCTTTCTATGCGAAGGTTTCTGGTGGAGAGAGACGCCACTGTCATGTGAATGCTGGGGCAGTGCTGCGGGGGGGAGAGTCGGACCCAGGAGCAGGAAAGCTCCCCATTAACCCAGAGATGGATCTCCGCCGCCTGGGTGGCAGAGGCAGTTCCGCCCCTTCATAAACATCAAGACACAAAATAATGGAATGTTTAGTCTGAGTAATACATTAAGGAAATCAATTAGGCCCACATGCAACTTTCTAAGATTTTAATTACAGTACTTAGGGTACCACACTAGAGCAGTTTGTCAGGAACATAATTTGTTAATGAATAACAACTGACACAGTGAATTAGTTGGGATTGTAATTAGCTCTTGCTAGCCATCCATTGGAACCTTGATCAAAGCCAGGCAGCGAAAGAGGGAGAAATCAGCTGTAAATGATAACCTCGACAGCTCTATCTGGGCTGCCTCCTGGATGCCAGTGTACCCCGAGGGCCCTGGTTAAGACCATGTGTACGTGTTAGCTCCCGTGTGGTCTTTGCAAGAGCAGCAGCAGCCTCACCTACGAGCTTATTCAAAATGCAAAATCTCCGGCTCCTCCTCAGACCTGCTAAATCAGAATCTGCATTTTAAGGTGTTCAGGGGATTCCCAAGCACATTAAAGTTTGAGAGGCGCTGGCAGAGTAGAAAGAGCTCAGGTTCAAGGTCAGACAGATCTTGTTGTAACTCCTGACACACTCGCCTACTACTGAAGATGTGTCCTTGGGCGATTGCTAAGCACCTGCAAGTGCAGGGTCATGGTAATGACCAGCAATAGCGGGTGCCTGTGCCTACTCCAGGGAGTAGGTAGGTGAACAACTTCTGGGCAGGAGAAACTTATAGAGGCTTTCTGGGGACTGGCCTGAGTGAAAAGCCTTTTTCTCTGACCTGGCTTCTGTTCAGGGTGCCTTTTCTGAAAACCTCCAAGCAATCTTCCCATTCTACAGTGGCATAGGACTAGGAGAAAAAAGATAAAATATTACAAGCCAATTGGAAGAGTGAGTAGAAGGCTGGGCAAGGGGGCTCACGCCTGTAATCCTAGCACTCTGGGAGGCCGAGGCAGGAGGATCACTTGAGCTCAGGAGCTGGAGACTAGCCTGAGCAAGAGCAAGACCCTGTCTCTACTGAAAATAGAAAAAATTAGCGCACTGCACCTGTTGTCCCAGCTACTTGGGAGGCTGAGGCAGGAGGATTGCTTAAACCCAGGAATTTGAGATTGCAGTGAGCTATGATGACGCCACAGCAATCTACCTGGGGTGACAGAGCAAGACTCTGTCTCTAAAACAACAACAAAAAGAGTAGAGAACATATTTATAAAGATAAAACAGTGAAATTAGCCAAAGAATTTGCCAAAATTAAATGAAATTGTCTTTGTTTTTTTAAGTGGGCAAGTGATGAAATAAGAAAACATGACTTCAGTACTAGAACTCGATTGCATTTCCAGAATTCTGAGTTAAAGAAGCAAAGTGCTTGCTTTGTCAAAGGCCAAAATTCTATTTCCCACCAACTTTAAATGCTGTTTTTATAGATGCGGGGCATGGAAAGATTAATTTCACACAAGAACAGACTACTGCATAGATTTTATTTAATTTATACCTATCAAGAAAAGTGTAATTTAATGTCAAAGGAAGCCCAGGGACTTGACACACTCACAGGTAGCCGTAGCTCTTAGTCAACATGCAGAATCGCGTCCACGTGAATTTCCTGATTCTCAGCTGACTGAAAAGCTGGCATTATATGTGTTAGCCTCAACCTCTGGAATTTTGTGCTTTAAAAATCAATCCTTGACATAATCTTATTTTCTTGTATCTGCCCCCTTTTATATGTAAGGTGAACAAAAAGAAAGGGTAATTTAATATCAGACACAAAAAAGAAACCATGACTTGGTAGGATCAAACGCCTGCAAAAACACGGGGCCCTGGTGGTTTTATGTCCTCCCATGGGGTAGAAGGTCCCAAGAGTCAGGAGAGGAGGTTCATGCTAGAATTTTAAAGAAACAGATCCATGGTTGAGGATCGCATTTCTTAAGGAACAGTCCTTGGCACCCTATATACAAGGGATATATTCTTGATAAAGCACAAAAACTTTAAAATATGTATGTTGTTAAAGCAAATTTCCTATAAGAGAACTTCCTTCTAAGATTTCCCACCAAACTCAAAAGCGTGTTGGCAGGGCCCTAACCTAAGCTGTCGTCAGACTGTGTGGGGAATGTGGGGGGTTACTGCTGTGTCTCGCAGGGATAGCAGAGAGTGTAACATTTTTACAGCACACTCTGGATTAGCTGAAGGGGTGCTGGGGGTATCTATATGGGGAATGGTAAAAAAAAATCACTATCTTTTTACATCCTGTCATTACAAGGAAAATAAAAAGTTGAGAAAGATACTCGACATCATGTTTGCATAAAACATCTAAATAGAGTATTGCCAATTTTTTAAATGAAAAAAGGACTTTACTTTAGAAATATAACCTTTTCCTAAAGTTTTATGCTTGCAAGGGCTATACTCAATTCCTGATCAAAAGTTTTTAATAATGACCTCTTTAAATTTTGGATTTTCACAGTCGATGGGAAACTTTGCATGTGGAGGTCATAAAAAAGGATTGTCTTAGAGCTATTCCAAAATTCATAATAGTAGAAATTATATACAGGACTCTAACAGATCACCCTTTTCTTTTATTGCAAATTTACTGTTGAAATTTCTTGTGATAATGAAAATGTTCGTCATATCTAATTAATTTTTTCATATCTAGTACTTCAAAATCAGAGTGTGCCTCTCCTATGCAGAACTCTCACATATCATTAGAGCGGTCACCCTGCAGATGGCTTGAATGCTACTAAAAGGGCACATGAATTACAAATGGGCAGAAAGTAAAAATATATGGGCAGGCCACCACCAGGATGGTTGGATCTTCCTCCTCCTTCCTAACACAGACCGGTGGCTCCTTCGGCTGCGCACTGTGGTCCCTGGGCCCCAGGAACACAAAGTCTTGCGGAAGCTTCATGGGCCCCTTGTCCAGGAGGAGCAGCTGAGGGTCCACATTGAGCTGCTGTTGGGGTGTGGGGGAGAAAGGGCTCCTCCGTGGCTGGGCTCAGCATGTTGAGGCTGAGTCCTTAGTGCTCAGTGGTGCTTATGACACTCCTGCCTGCAAGGACGGTGGGGTGTGCAGATGCATCCCACTCATCTTGGGCCGCCCTCTGAACAGCTCCAAATAAGGCTGCTCAAAGCCAGAGGTGACTCGTCCAGGGTCTCTGGAAGCCCTAGAGGTTTATGGGTTTAAGGTTTCATGGCATATCTGTAGTTTACTCATGTCATACAACCTGGCCAGTTAGGAAGCTTTAGAATTCTCATTGGCAGAAACAAAGCCATCCCCTGTCTTTTTCACTTCTTCAATTTATGCAAGGTGGGCCCTTCTGCCCCTTCCCCTTTTACTTTCTGCTCCAAGGACTGGTTAAAGGACTGGGATTCTTCTTTACTGTGATGGAGGAGACTTAGTCATCTCTAATCAGCTTTCTTTCCTCCCAGATGACAACCTGACCTTGTTCACTTTCTCAGCCCACACTAAGAGGCCTAGATTACTCAGCCCTTGATTTGGGGTCACATGTGCTCTTTCTAGTGGCTTGATATGGTCCACTTCCTCTCATAGTTGCGGGATGCTGCTTCACGTTGGTCTCTCCTTGCACTGCAATGATAACATCCACCCTTGGGTTTGGGGAATGGAAGGGGCAGAGATTCAGTGAATGGGAAGCGAGAGGATTTATTCTCTTACAAGGGCTTTGCATTGAATCATTAAGCACTTACCAAGCTATTAACAAATTCTGAAGTTTATTGCCCATTTGGGCACTGAAAATTAAACAAGATGTTATACTGAAGGCTTCAGTTGATGCAACAACATACATCCTACAGGAGATTCTAAGTCATATGGCAGAAATTATAGAGAAGTTAAGTTGAAAACCACATCTTGCCAAACCCCCAGTTATCTCAAGGATATAATAGAGTTGAGAGAGTGGAGATTTAGGGGAAATTTATGGGGATTTCTTTGGAAAGAGTTGTGGTTTTGCTGGAAGTTCTTCTCCATCCGGGGAGGAGGGCTGAGAGGGGAGCTTCCCCCTTCACCTATTCAAGGAAGAGGAGTTTCAATGGACTGTGCAGAGAGCACTTAGGGGAACACACGGGCCTGTTGTCTGACCCCCACACCTCTACCCTGCTGGGCAGGATATCAGAGGATGAGAATTGTTCCTGCTTGGGGATGGACCTTCACTCCCAGATCTTGTCTGGACAAAGAATAGTTTATCTGGCAATGCTGGTGGGGTTGTCTTCTATCCTATTCAACAGCATTATCAAGAAGGGAGAAGTGGCCTCAACAAAGGATAAGCACAAGTCGCATTTCTGGATTCCTAGGGGCAGAGGAGGCAGTGGAATGCTAGACCAGTGGACATTTATCTGGGTCAAGGGCGTGGCCTGTGGGAGCCCACCAGTGAACTGCTCCAGAAGGCAGCTGTGACATCTTCCTGTCCCCAGGGCCCAGCCTGCTTGTGAGAGACATAGAAGGTATGACCTTTACCACTACCCTTACCTTTCTTTCCTACCACCCACACCTGTCCGACCCTGCCCTGCCCCAACCTTGAGGGGATCAGAGCTGCAGTTGACTAGCCGGCGGAGGGGGCACAGGTAGGGGAAGACACCCCCACACTCCTCCACCTTCCTCCAGCCCCCGCCTCCCAGGGAGGCCCTCCAGGGAAGGAGGAGAGAGCCTTAATTTCAAATGATTTGGCATCTTTGAGTATTATTACACAAGGCTGTACTTTTCAATCACTGAGCTTGCACTGTATTTGCAGCTTTAAGCGGCCATCGGACTTTTGATCAGAAAGTGATCAGAGAGAAGATGGCGGATGAGAAACACCGCCAGACAGAGTGTCTCTGAAGAAAAGACAGATTCTAGCAGAAATTAGAAGAAAGAAGCAAGAAGACGAGCCTACATCGGATGAGGGTCGGCAGGAGGAGTACCTGAGACCACGGGAGACTCCACGGGAGGAGGTCGCGGAGGAGAACTGGAGGCTGGGACTCCCGGAGCAGCCTGAGACCAGCGGGAAGGGTAGGTGAATCCGCCGTGTCCCCTCCCCTGCATCCCGGACTGCTGGTGGGCTCCCCAGCAAGCGGAGGGACCTGCGGACACCAGCCCAGCGACAACTGCCGCCAGTGAGCGGTAGGCCAGTAGCGGACGTGGCACCAGGCTCCCAACTCCCTCAGGGCACCTCCGTGTGCACAGACCCGAGCCGCGCGGCAGACGCCATATTGCCTCCTCCTCCCCTCCCCCGACCCTACCCGCGGCTGCCCAGAGAGACAGAGAGACAATATAGCCACCAGCCGGAGGCACCTCCAGGGAACGGGACCTTCCCTTTTGGGGCCCTACAGCTGACTAAGGGGAACTCAGACTGTGAGCTCTCTGCCCGCCAGCCCTCCCAGGTGCTGCTGGCATGGTGATCCCAGGAGAACGGGGCAGAGCCTGAGGTTGAGAGACATAGACCCAGCTTGGGCTCCCTGTGGGTGAATTCGGACAGGCACGCGTCTCCCTGGTGGGGACAAAGTTTGAACTCTGGGACCTGCAGACCACATCCCGTGCACCGAGGCCTCGCATTGCCCGGGACACAGAAGGGATATACGTGAACAGCCTGCTGAGGTGTGTGTGCCTTCAGGGGCAGATCAGCGTCCTAGAGGGCCACCCTCCCCCCCAAAGGGAGGCCTTGCGCCCAGCCCAGGTGGCGTTCCTGCGGCAGGGAACCTCCCCGCTGGCATCACAGCCAGGGGAGGCCTGGTGGCGTGTGGTCTGGCCTGCTGACAGAGGCCTAGGAGTAGCCGCGGAGTTGGGGACGGTGGAAAGAGGCCAGGCCCGCTCCAGACTGCGGGTCTCGGACAGCCCCACCCCAACACACAGACTCTGACTGAGCGGGGCCATTCCAGCCCCTCCCGGTCAGCTTTGCCTGGAAGCAGAGAACAGAACTTTGACCCCTGCTGACGACATTGATGGTGCCTGAGGGCGGGCTTACCCAACTCAGCTCCGCCCAGACTCTCTCCTAGACCAGCCCTCACTGAAGGGGAGAAAAGGACACACCTGGAAGTCCCAGGGCCCCACCCACCACCTGAGGCACTAGAGTTCTCTCTTCAGGAACAAGAGCTGATAACAGGACACAAAAACAACAGCGTAGCCTGTTCCTCCAAGCAAGCGCCACCTACTGACAGGGAGAGCATCCTGCACACCCTTTTCACGACACCTACTGACTCATTATACAGGGAGTGGTCGAATCTCACCCACAGACACCACCTACCGGCTCAGAAACTAAACAAGGCGTGTGAATACCCAAACAAACACCTAAAGAAAAGAAACAACAACTGATCGACATGGGAAGAAATCAGCGAAGGAACTCAGGAAATATGAAGAACCAATCGGAAAACACACCCCCAAAGAGGAGCCCCATTCCCCTAGAAACGGACACCAACCAAAATCAGGCAACCAAAATGACAGAAGAGGAATTTAATAT
>VSMD01137547.1:0-43299 GCA_008750895.1 Mirza zaza | reverse complement strand
TCAGCCTAGCTCACAGCAACCTCAAACTCCTGGGCTCAAGCAATCCTGCTGCCTCAGCCTCCCAAGTAGCTGGGACCACAGGCATGTGCCACCATGCCCGGCTAATTTTTTTCTATATATATTAGTTGGCCAATTAATTTCTTTCTGTTTATAGTAGAGATGGGGTCTCACTCTTGCTCAGGCTGATCTCGAACTCCTGAGCTCAAATGATCCGCCCACCTCGGCCTCCCAGAGAGCTAGGATTACAGGCTTGAGCCACCGCGCTCGGCCTTAACTTTTAATTTGAGGGATGAAAAACAGTACTTTGATGTTATTTAACATATATGTCTTTGATTTGGCTCTCACAAGGAAAATGGTTAAATAAATTATAGTACAGTGAAACTGTGGAATATGACATAGCTATAGTACATTTGAGGTAGACTTGTATGTACAGACATGGAAGGATGTTCAAAATAGATTATAGTGTGAAAAAAGAAAGCCACAGAATAATCGTATAGCATAAACCTGTGGAAAAAAAATAAAGAAAAAGAAAAGCCTTAAAAACTATTATATGGGCCAGGCATAGTGGCTCATGTCTATAATCCTAGCACTCTGGAAGGCCGAGGCAGGCGGATTGCCCGAGGTCAGGAGTTCGAAACCAGACTGAGGAAGAGCGAGACCCCGTCTCTACTATAAATAGAAAGAAATTAATTGCCCCAACTAATATATATACAAAAAATTAGCCGGGCATGGTGGTGCATGCCTGTAGTCCCAGCTACTTGGGAGGCTGAGGCAGTAGGATTGCTTGAGCCCAGGAGTTTGAGGTTGCTGTGAGCTAGGCTGATGCCACGGCACTCACTCTAGCCTGGGCAACAAAGTGAGACTGTGTCTCAAAAAAAAAAAAAACTATTATATGCAAATGAATATTTTTTATGTACATAGAGAAAGGATCTGGGAGAACATACACCAAATTGCTAAATAGGGTTTACATTAGGATTGAGAATAGGAGTTTGGGTATAAGAGTGGAAAAGACTTGTACTTTATTATTGCTTGATTTTTTTAAATATTAATATAAAAAGAAAAATTTTAGAAGTAACAGTGACAATATATTATTTCTATTGTACTAGAGTCCCTAAGTCTTTCTGTGGTCCATTATATAGCATTAACATTATCGCTCAAACCAATTTAGCACATTTTATTATTAACTACTTTATTTTCATCTATTTGATATTATCTTAATTTTTTTCATCCATTATTTTTGTAAAGAGAGATGGTTTTGCTATGTTGTCCTGTCTGGCCTCAAACTCCTGGCCTTAAACAATCCTCCAAAACAGCTGGGACTACACGTGTGCACCACTGCACCTGGCAATATTATCCTAATCTTATAAATTTTTAAAAATTCATCAAAACGACCCTATATTTTACTCCTATGTGTCAAGGTTTTAAGACACTTAAAAAAAATAAGACAACTCCTTGAAAGTCTTCTGACTTCTTTTCCTGCCTTTTTTTTTTTTTTTTGAGACAGAGTCTCGCTTTGTTGCCCAGGCTAGAGTGAGTGCTGTGGCATCAGCCTAGTTCACAGCAACCTCAAACTCCTGGGCTCAAGCGATCCTCCTGCCTCAGCCTCCCAAGTAGCTAGGACTACAGGCATGTGCCACCATGCCCCGGCTAATTTTTTCTATGTATATACATTAGTTGGCCAATTAATTTCTTTCTATTTATAGTAGAGATGGAGTCTCGCTCTTGCTCAGGCTGGTTTCGAACTCCTGACCTTGAGCAATCTGCCTGCCTCGGCTTCCCAGAGTGCTAGGATTACAGGCGTGAGCCACCGCGCCTGGCCCTTTTCCTGCCTTTTAAACTTTAAAATTTTTAAATTAAAAAAAAATCTGAAAGGACTAGTTTCGGTGGAGAGGTAAGAAATGAAATTTCTAGCCTTCTTTTAGTATTTATGTTTTTTTCAGTAAAAGAGAAGCCTTTTCACAGTTAGACTGTTTTCTTTTTCTTGTATATACTTATTTATCCACTAGAATCCAAGAAGTTTTTGATATTTGGACACCAACAACATTATTGATAGTTCTAAACTAAAGGAAAAACTGCCAAGCACCATGGCTCACACCCGTAGTCCTAGCTACTCGGGAGGCTGAGGCAGGAGGATCCCTTGAGCCCAGGAGTTCAAAGTTGCGATAAGGTATGACTGCATCACTGTACTCCAACCTGGGCAACACAGAAAGAGCCCCTGTCTCAAAAAATAAATAAATGAAAAACCACAAATCTTATTTATAAAGTATAACTTATTAAATCGTAACAAGTTTTGGGGGAGATGAAGCATGCTCTCAAAATTACATGTACATGGTAATGCCTTTGCAAATGGCCACAATCTGCTTTTTAACTCTGGAGATGGCTATTTGTATGTATGGGAGTAACTGAACACAGAATACAAACCAGGAGTGATATTTAGTTCATTTCCTACAGCTAGACTCCAAACTTTCCCACGAACACTAGGGGGCAATCCCTGCCACCACAATTCTCGAACTCTTCTTGTACTACGCCTAGAATTAAAGGAGGAGAAAAAAGGAGAAAGTTACTTTTCATACCCAAAATACTAGTTGCATGATGGTTTTACCTAATCTACGGCCAAGTGATCAAATGATTTTTAAGAACATAGAGAATGATGTATGGAATGCATTCTTTTCTTTGAGTTCATGCTTGCATGTTGTAGGCAACAAAAGCCTACAAAATACATATATAATAATACCTCAAAGACAGACAACAGAAATTTAAAGGGACCTGCCTTCTATTAATATAAGTGCCATTTATACCAACAATACAATAAGAGAATCAGAAATATGTGGACAATTATGAAAAAACAGGATAAAAGGGACCTAAATATGTGATCCCAATTCAGTACCAAAAAACAAAATCACTAAGAATCTACTATGGGTAAGGCTTTGAGGAGCAGGATAGTCTACTGAAAGGCTTTCAAGTCAGATAGACCTGAGTTCAAATCTAGTTTAACCCTTTACTAATTGTATAACCTTGGGCAAATCACTTAACCTGTCTGACTCTGAGTTTCCCTATAAGATAAATAAATGGTAGTAAAAATACATATACCTTATAAAAGTCCTAAGAATCAAATGCAATTATTTATGTAAAGAGCCTGATATGATATCTGTCACATTGTGCCAATATTCAACAAATTCCCAATGTACATCCTACACTAGGCATTGTAGAAGGTACCCTCAAAACCTCCAGTCCAGAGGGAAGATAAAGCATATGTAAAATTATCAAAACATAAAAGGCAATAAAAAGAAAGAAATTCTGTCATTTGTGACAGGAAGATGTCGCATGGAGGAACTTGGAGGATATTATGCTAAATGAAGTAAACCAGGCACAGAAAGACAAATACATGATCTCACCTATGTGCGGAATCTGAAAAAGTTGAACTCATAGAAGTAGTAGACAGTAGAATGGTGACTACTAAAAGGCTGGGGGGTAGAGGGTTGAGGAATAGGTAAAGGGAAGATGTTGATGAAAGGATACAAAGTTTCCAGTAGAAGAAATAAGCTTTAGTGATCTACTGCATAGAATGATGACTATTAGGCTAGGCATGATGGCTCGTGCCTATAATCCTAGCACTTTGGAAGGCAGAGGTGGGAGGATTAATTGAGGCTGGGAGTTTAAGACCAGCCTGGGCATAACAGCGAGACCCAGTCTCTACAAAAAATAATTAAAAAAAAAAAAAAGAATGGTGACTATAATAAATAATAATGCACTGTATATTTCAAAACTTCTGAATTAGTAGATTTCAAATGTTTTGCCTCAAAAAAATAATAAGTATGTAAGGTGATGGATTTGTTACTTAGCTTGACTTAATCATTCCACAATGTAAACATATATCAAACATTGCATTATACCCCAGAAATATATACAATTATTGTCAATTAAAAAAACAGATGTTCGCAAAAAAGTAAAAACAAATAAAAGGCAAGTTAAGGCAAGAAGTATATTACTCTCAAAGTATGATGATGGGACATTTACATAAAGGAAAGATCATACATATTTAGTTGATTATGAAAAGCATTTTAAGAATCACTTTAATATTAACAAATGTATCTTATAACACATGTAAATATTTAATATTTTCTTTCCAAAAATCTGGTAGTACATAAAAAATGCATCTTAACACAATGGTATGTTAGAATTTAAAAAATACAGTAACCGAGGATATTGAAGTTTCATAAATCAACTAGCATTTCAGTTGGACCTCAAAGGATAGGTAATATTTTGACAGGCACAGAGGATGGTCAGTAAGGGATGTAGGTATTAGAGCTTGAGGGATAAAGCAAAGGCAAGATAAACATAGAAATTTTCTAGCACAGATTAATAGTATAATTTAGTCAAATCATAAGATACAAGCTGGGAAGTAATATAAATAGAGAACTGGAAACATGAGATCTTTGGAGACAAACTAGAATTCAGGAAAAGTCTGCTTATACTTACATTACTTCCCAGTTGGGCAGTATTTCATTGATCCAAATTACCATTGCACTTGCAATATTTTCTTCTTGTTTAAATCGTTCTTTCATTATTCTTTTTCTTTTATGTGCTTCTTTAATTTCTGTTTTAAACAAGCAAGAATTACTTCAATACAAATGAGCTAGATCAAAACCCCCTTCTCCATCTATCTAACTCTACAAAAGAGGCTTCCTCAAAAAGAATATTCAAATAAAAGGAAGGATAGAAGGGGGCAGGAGGGAAGGAGGGAAAAAGGGTAAAAAGAAAAAGGAAATGAACTTGATTAACATAATTTTTTTTCTTCCCTTTTTTTTTTTTAAAGAGATGGGGTCTAGCCACATTACCCAGCCTGGTATCAATCTCCTGGGCTCACGTGATCCTCCCATCTCAGCCTGCCAAGTAGCTCGTACTACAGGTGTATGCTACCTTAACCAGCCATTAACCCATAATTTTAAAATAACATCTCCTATTCTACTATAAAAGTAAATGACATAAAAGCCAGAAAATCATATAAATGGATTACTATAGCACACATTTCTATTTAGAATCTATCAAGTGAAATTTATTAGAAATTAACAATATAAAAAATGAACTACGTTGGTTATCCATTTTTTCTTGAAGAAAAAAAAAAGAAGGAAAAAAATGAACTACGAAGAACCAAAAAATATCCATTATTCATCCAAGGGGTTTATGAATTTCCTGACATAAATCCCATGACATCAAAAAATGATTTTGCCACTGGCACTATCAGTATATGAAACCCTTTTAATATGGTGTTTCACTTTACTAATTAGATTGAAATTTTAAAAATCCCCCCAACGAACACATATATTAACAACACATCTCTGGAAATCAAAAGTCAGAATTCAGAACAAGAGATGCTTCAAATATAGAGAGAAGTGACTAATAAATGAAAAAAGTTATGTATAATTTTAGAAACAGTTAGGATGTCAGCGATCAGCTAGCCAAACTGTTTTCAAATTGTATTTCACACATGCTTCTGAAACCATCTTGAGGGGCAAGTAAGAGCCCAAGTAAGCATCTCCACTTTCTTTTATTTGTTTTATGTATTCAGATGCTATGTAAGATTTCTTAGGAGAAGATTCCAATGTTTTGTTTTTTTTTAAAAAAGTGTTGAAGGGGCCAGGCGCGGTGGCTCATGTCTGTAATCCTAGCACTCTGGGAGGCTGAGGCCAAGGCAGGTGGATTGCTCGAGGTCAGGAGTTCGAAACCAGCCTGAGCAAGAGTGAGACCCGTCTCTACTATAAATAGAAAGAAATTAATTGGCCAACTAATATATATAGAAAAAAAAATTAGCCGGGCATGGTGGCGCATGCCTATAGTCCCAGCTGCTGGGGATGCTGAGGCAGCAGGATTGCTTGAGCCCAGGAGTTTGAGGTTGCTGTGAGCTAGTCTGACATCCCGTACTCACTCTAGCCTGGGCAACAAAGTGAGACTCTGTCTCAAAAAAAAAAGTGTTGAAGGAGAGGCTTGAAAGCCCTTGATCAAGTTGACCTGCCTCCCATACTTTACAAATGAGAAAACTAACACTAGGCCTATTCGGAGTATCACATCCAGGTAGTATCCAACGGGATATTTTCTAAAATATCCTGAAATAACAATGGTCAGTAAATACTGATAAATTATCCTTATGTTATATTTTTGATTGGAGAAGAGAATGAATGAATAAATATGTAAATTTACACAAATGAGAGTATACATTCATATGCCTGATCAAATGACATAATTGGGACCCTGGGGAGACTGTATAAGTCATGAAAGCGAATTTTAGTTTTAAACCATATTCTCAGAGCCATATAATAAGTTAAAATTATTAAATTATAAAATAATTATAAATTATAAAATATCAAAAGCCTAAAAACTGTAGAAAGTGAAATTCATGAATAGATTCATGAATAATATCTTCATTTATAAATTAAGATGGTAGTAGTCCAAATTAATAACTACAATTTCAAGATTCCTCATATTAGTTGTATAAAAGTACTTGCAGAAAACTATGATCCTAGTATGTCATTTTATTCTTCCTTAAGAGTAAACCTAATTATAAAAATAGTAAAGGAAAAATAAGAATTATATATCACCCTGAAGACAGACTTGATCAATTTCACTGTCCATCTTCTTGATGAAACCAGAAAATTAACTATACCATTTCAAGTTAAGTTTTATACCTCGTTTTTTAGCCTCAGCCACCATTTCATCATATTCTTGTCGGTGACGTAAAGCTTCTTCCACAGATTTAGCAGGAAGATTTCTGGAAAAAAAAATCACTTAAGTCAAGCCAATTTTTAAAAGATTAACTTTTAAACTTATTAACTCCTTTCTTATTACAGGCAGATACAAAGAATTTCTAATTTAATCTTCTCATTTCATATATTAAGAAAGTGAAAGGCTCAAAGGAACTCTGCATTTTAGGATAGAATCAGAATCTAGGTTGCTAATATTTGTTTTATGTTTGTGTATATATATTTATGTCATGTGTATATAAGTTTAGACATATTTAAATATTTCAGATTTCAGTCAATATTATTAGGTTATTTGTTAAACCCACTTACTAGAGTTTTCTTTTTTTAGTCAAACTTTTTTTTCCAGTTCACATAATATTTTATTTTTAAAAATACTTTAGAAAGACAGGGTCTCACTTTTGTCCAGGTGGTCTCCTGGGCTCAAGCGGCCCTCCTTTCTCAGCTCCCACTAGCTGGGACCCCAAGCACGCCACTGCCTGGAAAGCTCAGCAGGGTGGCCACCAGGGCAGAAACCAAGGAAACCCAGGTCAGAGCTGCTGTGGGCAACATGTGGGGCCAGCAGGCTGTCTGGAGGAAGGACGGTTAGTGAATCCTAAATGCAACTGCTCTTGGAAGATGCCTTCCTCAAAAGCGTAGTCAAACTTTTTTAAGGTGTAAATTACATACAATAAAATGAATAAACATTTTAAGAGTAGTATGATGAGTTTTAGCAAATGTATATACCTGTACAACCAACACACCAACCAAGATATGGACTATTCCCATCATTCCAAAGTTTCCTTATAATCTCTCGATAATTACCTACCTCATGAAATCACTTCTCTGATCTCTATCCCTATAGATTAGTTTGTACCCTTTTGAACAGTTTTATATGGATTCTTTTGTCTAGCTTTTGTTCAGCATATTTTTGAAATTGATTCATGTTGTATTAGTGATATGTTCCTTTTAATTACTGAGTAGTATTCTTTCTATCCATGTGGATAGACATTTCGGTTGTTTCCAGTTTGGGGTCATTATGAATAAAACTATCAAGTCTTTGTGTGAGCATTTGCTTTCATTTCTCTTGGGTAAATATTTAGGAGGAGAATTCTTGGGTCACTTGGTAAGTGCAGGTATACCTTTATAACAAACTGTCAAACTAAACAATGTTCTGGGCTTGAGCTGAGGAGCAGAGTGGGCCCTCAGTTGTGCCTGCCCTCTTTTCACTCTGACCCATTAAATCAATCTATCAATCAATCAGACAACGGGCTCGAATTAAAACTTTAGTAACCAATCCTTTGCATATACAATAGCCCCCTTATCCTTGGAAGATATGTTCCAAGATCGCCAGTGGATGCCTGAAGCCTCAGATACTACCAAACCCTATATATACTATGTTTTTTCCTATACATACATATCTATGATAAAGTTTAATTTAATTAAGATTAAGTTAATCCAGCACATGTTGCCATCAATTGAAATTCATTTTCTGTTCATGTCTTCCACTCACAAATTTAATGCCTTTTTCACCTTAATTAAGCATTTATCACACAATGGGGCTCTAACTTTTGCAATTTGTGGTGCAACAGCAAAACTAGCATGAATTTCTTTTTCATTCTTCAAAATTTCACAGATAGAAGATTTGTTTTTAAAGATCTTAGCAACCTCAGCATATGATTTTTTTTCTTTCCTTATTAAATCAAGAATTTTTACCTTTTTACCTAAAGGAAGTACTTTACAGCTTTTCTTTGGCTTATCCAAATTGCCAGCATCACTGCTCTTGAGATTTGGGGCCATTATTAAGTGAAATAAGAGTTACTTGAACACAGCTCTGTAATATGACAGTTGATCTAATAACTGAGAAGGCTACTAACTGACTATCAGGCGGATAGCATTAGAAAAAGGAATTATTCATATCCCTGGTGGGACAGAGTAGGACAGTGTGAGATTTTATCATACTACTCAGAATGTAGTGCAATTTTAAAATTATAAATTATTTATTTCTGGAATTTTCCATTTAATATTTTCAAACCACAGTTGACCATGAGTAACTGAAACCACAGAAAGCAAAACTTATCATTGGAGGGGGATGCTACTATACTATATTTTGGTTTATCCAATCAGTGGCTTCAAATTCCATAATTTAGATATATGAAAATGAAAAATGAAATACATCTGTATATTACCACTTATCTAAATATAATAATGTCTAGTTTTAGGAATCATTTTTTCTTTTCAACAGTCTAGAGTGGGGAAAGGTAAGTGACAAACTTTCAAATTATACAAAGACTTCTGCTTCAAGCCATAACAGAATAAGAAAGACTGGGTTTACCCTCTTCCTTTAAATAATTAAAAAAGTGGACAAAATCTATTTTGTTCTCAGTAGTGAAGACAAACTAGCCCTACAATAAAGTCTATTCTGGAACCAATCTAACAAAGATTAGATCAAAGGATCAAACCAATTCTAAATAACTTAGCTGCATACCAAACTAAAGCTAAAAATATATTAAACTGCGGTTTTCAGACAATGGTCAATAGGTAACACAAGACAGTAATACTTAGGAAAAAGAAAACAAACAAGGTAACCCTACAAGTACCTGACCTTACTGGCTGGCATTTCCAGGTCTCAGTGATAAAAGAGAATACCCAGAGTCCATCAGTCATCTCCTGAGTTGAGGAGTCAGTATGGAGTTGGGGGCTTCAAGACAGCTAGACTTGCAGATCAGAGAACCAGAAAGAAGGAAGTTGCAGATAAGTCCTCCCAAGTCTTTTGCTGATTACTGATCTGCACATGCATGTGATTAAACTATGGCCAGGGGAAAAAAACAGCAGAAAAAAGGACGTTCTCAAAGACCATATGGGTCCAACCAGAGTGGAAAGACCTAATATTTAAGAGTAGAGTCTTTAGAAGGAACTGCCTCATCAATGATCATACTATCCTGTACACACCAGATCCTATCTGAGCTAGGAAGAAGGAACTGCTTCAATAGTGAATACAAATTATCCCTACAATAAAGTCTATTCTGGAACCACTCTAACAAAGATTAGATCAAAAGGGTCAAACTAATTCCAAATAACTGCATAGCAGACTAAAGCTAAAAAATATTTAAAAGAATACCCCCAAAAAGAAAAAAAGAAACAGGCCAGGTGTGGTGGCTCATGCCTATAACCTCAGCATTTTGGAAGGCCAACGCGGGAGGACTACTTGATACCTGGAGTTCAAGACCAGCCTGAGCAATATAGCAAGATCCCATCTCTACAAAAATTAAAAAAAAAAAAAAAAAAAAAAAAAAAAAAAAAAAATATATATATATATATATATATATTAGCCAGGTATGGTGGTGCACACCAACAATCCCAGTTACTCAGGAGACTAAGACAGGAGGATTACTTGAGCCCTTGAGAGTGCAGTGAACTATGATGATATTACTGCTCTCTAGCCCAGGCAACAGAGTAAGACCTTGTCTCAAAAAAAAAAAGTCCAGCATCCAACTATGTAACTCACAATGTCTGGCATCCAAAGAAATTAACAGGGATGTGAAAAAGCAAAAAAATATAATATATAATGAGAAGAAAAATTAGTCAACAGTAACAATACAGAAATGACATGGATAATAGGATTATAACACAAGGATAAAATAGCTGCTATACTACAGGCATTCCTCGCTTTATTGTGCTCTGTTTTATTGTACTTTGTAGATACCGCGTTTTGTACAAATTGAAGGTTTGTGGCAACCCTGAATCATGCGAGTCTATCAACATTATTTTTCCAACAGCCTGTGCTAACTTGCAGTCTGGGTCACATTTTGGTAATTCTTGCAATATTTCAACCTTTTTCATTACTATTATATCTGTTATGCTGATCTGTGATCAGTGATCTTTCATGTTACTACAAACTGTTTTGGGGCACTACAAACTATGCTGGTAAAAGACAGCAGATTTAATCAATAAATGTGTGTGTTCTGACAGCTCCACTGACCAACCATTCCCCTGTCTCCCTTCTCTTCAGGCATCCCTATTCCTTGAGACATAACAATATTGACATTAGGCCAATGAATAACCCTATAATGGCCTCTATGTGTTCAAGTGAAAGGAAGAGTCACAAATCTCTCACTTTAAATAAAAAACCAGAAATGATTAAGCTTAGTAAGGAAAGTATATCAAAAGCCATGATAGGCTGAAAGCTAGGCCTCTTATGCCAGACAGTTTTAGTGGCCTAGATAGAAAATCAAACCAGCCACAATATTCTATTAAGCCAAAGCTTAATCCAGAACAAGGCCCTGAACTCTCCTGAATTCTATTAATATGAAGGCTAAGAGAAGTTAGGAAACTGCAGAAGAAAGGTTTGAAGGTAGCAGAGGTTGGTTCATCGGGTTTAAGGAAAGAAACCATTTCTATAACATAAAAGTAAAAGGTGAAGCAGCAAAGGCTGATGGAGAAGCTGCAGCAAGTTATGCAGAAGATCTAGCTGAGATTATTGATGAAGGAGGCTACTCAAAACAATAGATTTTCAATGAAACAAAACAGCATTCTATTGGAAGATGATACTACTTAGGATTTTCATAGCAAGAGAGAAACCAATGTTCTTTGGCTTCAAAGAATCAAAGAACAGGCTAACTCTCTTGTTAGGGACTAAAACAGCTAATGACTTTCAGTTGACGCCAATGCTCATTTACCATTCTGAAAATCCTAGGGCCATTAAGAATTATGCTAAATCTACTCTGCCTGTGCTCTGTATGTGGAACAACAAAGCCTGAATGACAACACATGTTTATAGCATGGTTTACTGAATATTTTATTTTTTATTTATTTTGTTTCAGAACATTACGGGGGTACAAATGTTTAGGTTACGTATATTGCCTTTACCCCGCCCAAGTCAGAACTACAAGTGTATCCAACCCCCAAACGGTGTGCACCGCACCCATTAGGTGTGATACATTGAGAGATACATTGAGAGACAGGATCTCCCTCTGTGACCTGGGCTAGAGTGCAGTGACATCATCATAGCTCACTACAACCTTGAACTGAGCTCAAGTGATCTTCCTGCCTCAGCCTCCTGAGTAGCTGGGACTACAGGTGCGCACCACTTTGCCCATCTAACTTTTATATTTTTTTGTAGAGAAGAGATTTTGTTCCTGTTCAGGCTTATCCCATCTCCTCCTCCTCCTTCCCATCTGCCCAACACCTGATAAATGTTACTCTATGTGCACTACTCTATGTGCACATAAGAGTTGATCAATTTGATGGTGAGAACATTTGGAGCTTGTTTGTCCATTCCTGTGATACTTCACTTAGTAGAATGGACTCCAGTTCCATCCAGGATTATACAAGAGGTGCTAGATCACCATTGTTTTTTGTGGCAGAGTAGTACTCCATGGTATACATATAGCACACTTTATTAATCCACTCATGTATTGATGGACACTTGGGTTGTTCCACCACTTTGCAATTGTGAATTGTGCTGCTATAAACATTCTAGTACATATGTCTTTTTTACAGAATGTCTTTTTTTCCTTTGGGTAGATGCCCAGTAATGGAATTGCTGGATCAAATGGTAGTTCTACTTTTAGATCTTTGAGGTATCTCCATATTGCTTTCCATAGAGGTTGTACTAGTTTGCAGTCCCACCAGCAGTGTATGAGTGTTACTATCTCTCTGCATCCATGCCATTTGGTTTACTGAATATTTTTTTTTCTTTTATTTTTATTTTTTTAAGGGAGGGCGGGCAAGGTTTACTGAATATTTTAAGCCCACTATTTTTTTTTTTGAGACAGAGTCTCGCTTTGTTGCCCAGGCTAGAGTGAGTGCCATGGTGTCAGCCTAGCTCACAGCAACCTCAAACTCCTGGGCTCAAGCAATCCTGCTGCCTCAGCCTCCCAAGTAGCTGGGACTACAGGCAGGCACCACCATGCCCGGCTTTTCTATATATATTAGTTGGCCAATTAATTTCTTTCTATTTATAGTAGAGACGGGGTCTCACTCTTGCTCAGGCTGGTTTCGAACTCCTGAGCTCAAACGATCCGCCCATCTCGGCCTCCCAGAGTGCTAGGATTACAGGCGTGAGCCACCGCGCCCGGCCTTAAGCCCACTGTTGAGACCTGCTGCTCAGAAAAAAGATTCCTTTCAAAATATTACTGCTTATTAACAATGCACCTAGTCACTGAAGAGTGGTGATGGAAATGTACAAAGAGATTGATGCTGTTTTCATGCCTGCTAATATAACATCCATTCTACAGCCCAAGGATCAAGGAGTATAGAGGTCCCTGGGCTACAGAGGAGATACATTCCTGAGATCGTCTTTAAGGTTGGATTTGTATGTAACTTGGATCACTGATGAATGGTGCATATATGGTGATAATAATATCATAATGGCATATATGTGGTCATAATAAGTATAATAATGATGATGATACCTCTGTATCATAGTAAGTTACAAAAACTATTGTGCTTTTAATCCAAACAAACAGAATAAAAAAAACAAATTGATACACAAAGTTCAGATATGAGGCCAGGCACAGTGGCTCATGTCTGTAATCCTAGCACTTTGGGAGGCCAAGGTAGGAGACTGCTTGAGGACAAGAATTCAAGACCAGCCTGAACAGGAACAAAATCTCTTCTCTACAAAAAAATATAAAAGTTAATTCACCAGCAAACTGGTATTAACTGAGCAGCACCTAAGTGGACACACAGGTACTACAGTAATAGGGTATTGGGCAGGGGGGAGGGTATATACATACATGATGAGTGAGATGTGCACCATCTGGGGGATGGTCATGCTGGAAACTCAGACTTGTGGGGGGAGGGGGGAAAGGGCATTTATTGAAACCTTAAAATCTGTACCCCCATAATATGCCGAAATAAAAAAAAAGAAAGAAAGAAAGAAAGGGAAATATCTTAGATCACAAAAAAAAAAAAAAAAAAAAAGTTAGATGGGCAAAGTGGCGTGCACCTGTAGTCCCAGCTACTCAGGAGGCTGAGGCAGGAAGATCACTTGAACTCAGTTCAAGGTTGTAGTGAGCTATGATGATGTCACTGCACTCTAGCCCAGGTCACAGAGGGAGATCCTGTCTCTCAAAAAAAAAAGGTTCAGATAGGCTAATAGGAATGTTATGCTTATTTTGGTCTTCTAACCAAATCAATAATAACCTTTCCATTACAACAATTAAGCCACTACACTGCTTGGTAATAACTGATGCTTTCATGGGAGCACTGCCTTTCACACATTCCATCATTCTCACTTTATCCTTTATAATTGTTCCAATGGCCAAGCGACTAAAGCCTAATGCTTTCTCAACAAATGATGGCATCTGGCCTTTCTCCAAACACTTAATTATTTTCTACTTTCACTTCCATTGTAATTACCTTTCTCTTTGCTGCAGGGTCACCTGGACTTGCAGTGAATTTTTGCTTTGGAGGCATTGCCATAAGGGTGAATACAGACTCACAAAATCAAATAAACAATGAAACTAGCTGCTAACATAAAGACGCTGCATCAGTGAACCACTTATGCCATGTGGGCTTCTTTGCATGCATGGAAGAAAGTATTCACAGTTCCTGAATTATTAATTTATTTAATTATAAATTATAGTTATGGGAAGCTTTGGAAGCCAGTTTTTGTTTGTTTGTTTGTTTGTTTGTTTTTGAGACAGAGTCTTGCTTTGTTGCCCAGGCTAGAGTGAGTGCCATGGTGTCAGCCTAGCTCACAGCAACCTCAAACTCCTGGGCTCAAGAAATCCTCCTGCCTCAGCCTCCCTAGTAGCTGGGACTACAGGCATGCGCCACCATGCCCAGCTAAGTTTTTCTATATATATTAGTTGGCCAATTAATTTCTTTGTATTTATAGTAGAGACGGGGTCTTGCTCTTTCTTGCTCAGGCTGGTTTCGAACTCCTGACCTCGAGCAATCCGCCCGCCTCGGCTTCCCAGAGTGCTAGGATTACAGGCGTGAGCCACCACGCCCGGCCTGGAAGCCAGTTTTTAAGTATGGAACACCTGTAACTCAGGGACTGCCTATAATTTCAACTTTCAATTCTTCTTATATAAGAAATACATTTCATAAGGCTATAGCTGTCACAGACGATTCCTCTGATGGATCTGGGCAAAGCAAATCGAAACCTTCTGAAAAAGATTCACTATTCTAGATGCCAAAAAGAACATTCATGAAGGAGGTCAAAGTGTCAACATTAACAGGAATTTGGAAGCAGTTGATTCCAACCCTCATGAATGACTTGGGTTCAAGATTTTAGTGGGGGAAGTAACTGCAGATGTGGGAAAAACTACAAGAGAACCAGAATTATAAGTAGAGCCTGAAGACATGATTAAATTACTGCAATCTCATGATAAAACTTGAAAACATGAGTAGTTGCTTCTTACAGATGAGTAAAGAAAGTGGTTTCTTGAGATGAAATCTATTCCTGGTGAAGATGCTATGAACACTGTTGAAATGACAACAGAGGATTTAGAATATTACATAAACTTACTTGATAAAGCAGTGGTAGTGTTTGAGAGGATGGACTCCAATTTTGAAAGAAATTATATAGTGGATAAAATGCTATCAAACAGCATCAGATGCTATAGAGAAATCCTTTGTGAAAGGAAGAGTCAATCAATGTGGCAAACATCATTGTTGTTTTCTTTTAAGAAACTGCCAGTCATCCTAACCTTCAGCAACCAACACCCTGATCATCCACATCAAGGCAAGACCCTCCGCCAGCAAAATGATAACTCAATGAAGGTTCAGATGATTGCCAGCATTTTGTAGCTGGAACCGAACCCACAATATTTCTGAGGTATGTCTATGCGTGAGTGCGTGCATGTGTGTTTGTGTGTTGTGTATGCACACAAAAAGGTAGAAGAAAGCATGTGTAATGAGAAGAGAAACTCAAGACCCAAATAAAACTTTCACAGATGAAAAATACAATTTTTAAAATGAAAAACACACAAGATGGGACTAACAAAACTGACAACAGATTACACACTGCAGAACAAAAATTAATGAACTTGAAAATATAATAACAGAAAACTATACAGTATAACATATACAGAAAAGACCAAAAAGAAAAAAACCAGAGCGACAGTGCCCAATGTGCTATGGGACATGCAACAATATCAAGCAACATATATTTAACTGGCATTTCAGAAAGAAGGAGGATGCAGGCAGAACAAAAAATAGTTGAAGAAATAAAGGCTATAATTTTTCTAAAGTTTATATTAATAGAAAACTGTAAATGCAAAGATACATTAAGCTCAATGAACCCCAAGCAGAAGGAACATGAAGACAACTACAAAGCACATCATAATTAAATTGACACAACTCAAACTAAAGAAAATCAGAGATAGAAAAAAATCTTAAAAGTATTCAAAAAGAAAAAGAATTCACTACCAAAAGACTAGCACTACAAAAAACGTTAAAAAAACCTTTTCAGGCAGCAGGAAAATGACACCACATGGAAATCTGCAGTAGTACAGAGAGCACAGTCCATGGTGTAATCTGGCAATAGAGATTAACAAAGTATCTGTACTGGATACTCCTAAACAATCACTTATAAGAAACAGGGAGCTGGATGACTATGTATATAATACTTTTGGAGATTTTTTGAAAACTAACAAATATAATGACAGTGGCTGGTTGCTCCTAATGTCGCTAGACAAAGTAGAAAAAGAACAGGATGAACTCAGGGATTTGGATTCCCATCGTAAGCACCACATAAATGACAGAAAGGTTCTAGTGCCCTGAAGAAGACCTTTATCTCCTGTAGCAGCAGCAGGGTTGAGACTGCTGAAAATCAAATGCAAAATCTTATCCTGTGACAGGCAGAATTACAATAAAGTTGAACTCCCAACTTTGCAGACTGTCTATTTTTAAAGTGAGGGTACCGACTGGGAAGAAATGGGATCCTGAAAGTTGGAATGGAAATGTGTAGGAAGATCTTGAGGAATCTGGAGATACTGAGCCACTAAATTCTGATGAGTGTGCTTTGCCATGTCTGAGGGGATCAACCCTGTGTTGCCTGAGGAAACTGTAATGGCCTCCCCTGAAGCAGATGTCCTGCAAGAGAATGCTGATTCTCCTTAGGACCCATCCTTACCACCCCTCTTTGCTTCTAGACCTATAACTCAACTCAAAACCCCCAACAGGCCCCTAAAGTGAGGTACAAAGTGAGACCTATGAAGAGGTGTGCTACACTCCAAAAGAACTACTTGAGTTTTCTAATTTATACAGATAGAAATCTGGGGAACATGGGAATGGATCCTAAGGGTGTGGGATAATGGTGGAAAGAAGAAGGACTGGTGGGATAAAGCTGGATCAGTACTAAATTACTGATATGCACTCACTAAGCAGAGACTCTGCATTTAATGTTGCAGCTCAAGGAGTTAGGGTTTTAACTGGTTGGTTGGTTGGCTAAAACATGGACCAAAAAGCCCACAGTGAGTGACATGGACCAAAAAGACACAGTGAGTGGAAAAGTCAGACCTGCCTTGGTTTAATGTAGAGGAAGGGATTAAAAGGCTTAGGGAAACTAGAATGTTAGAATAGGTTTGTCATGTAAAACCTACTCACTCACCCTAGAAGGGTCCAAAAGGCATACTTTTTGTTTCAACTGTGAGAAATAAAGTTATGAAGGGAGGCCCAGCATCCTTGAAGATGCTCTTCTCTGTAGGCCAGACCTTCCAGTGGGAACTGCAGTCACTGCACTAGGAAACCTAAATACAATGGAAGTTATCTGATCTCAGGAAAGTAGGGACCAAGTGGCAACACTCAATCACCAAAGGTAAGGTGAGTTACCAGAGTGATCAAAAGTCAGAGCAGCAATCAGGATACTCTGACTCATGCAGACCTATTGTGCTGGCTAGTTGATACATGGTGTTCCTAGAAGTGATAGAAAGCCTAGTAAATTCTCACTTGATCTATATAAGCAGAAAAGTTCTAAATCAAGAGAATGGAAGTCTAACCTGAATCATAAGGACTAATGGACCTTCAATCATTTCCCAGACATGAGCCAGTTTACAGACCTAGAACCATTTGAATGTAGAAGCAGACAGGTCCCCTTGAGAAGACTCTAGTACAATGCCAAAAATTTATACCTGTTCATCTTTCTCTCAGCCTTCTCCAAAGGGGCCTATGGCATTTTACCAGGATAAATATGCATTAGGGAAAAGAAAAGAATAGTAACGTGTTTCCCCAAAAATAAGATAGGGTCTTATATTTATTTTTCCTCAAGAAGACACCCTAGGGCTTATTTCAGGGGATGTGTTACTTTCCTCTCAAAGCCTCAGCTTGCAGCATGCACAGGATGGTCAGGACCTGACGGGGGAGCGGACCTTGTTGGTGGGGCTGTCGGCACTTTTCTGGTCACCTCTGGGATAGTACCTGTCATGATGGGGCAGATGAGAAGGGCTGTTCATCTTCTGCTCTGCAACGAAATGCATGGGTTGTGCGGATATGCTGTATAGCCACACCCATCACTAGGTCTTATTTTCGAGGTAGGGCTTATATTGCGCAAATGCTTAGAAATACTGCTAGGACTTATTTTATGGGTAGGGCTTATGTTGGGGGAAACACGGTAGTTCAGAGACTACCAGATGCTGGCTCTGATCTGACACTAATTCCAGGAGACCCAAAAGCATCACCATGGTTCAGTTATAGTAGGGGCTTGTGGAAGTCAGGCGATCAATGGAATTTTAGCTTGTCTTACAGTGGGGTGGAGTGGGTCCCTGAGCCCATTCTGTGTCAGCACAAGATAAGCATGAAAATGAAGTTACTTGCTCAAGACGGTGAAACAGGAATATATGAACCCCTGTCCTTAATGCATGAAGCCACCATACCACCTTTGAACTACCTAACTCTGGGCTACTTATATATAAGGGAATAAATCCTTGTGTATTTAAGCTACTATTTTGGGAGTCTCTTATTTACAGTCAATGTAATTGATTAATGATATCCAGTTAATCAATGATGATGCTCTAAAGGTAAAGGACCATCACAAACTTCACTTGATTCCAACCATGCTCAAAGTCCATTGAGTTTGGTTCTCATACTCAGATCATTTTAACCTTATAATTCCAAGTAATGTCCATACATACTAACTTCCTTAAATCTTACAAATTGACCCTATCCAAAGCTGCTTTCTACCTAGGTCTTAAGACCAACTATTAACCCCCAAATCCTAGCCTTAAGTCTTTCTCATTTCCTTTTACATACTTTCCTGCTTGCCTCGTCTGGTCAGAAACTATCTGGTTCCATAAAGAATAATGGATTTAACTGTTCCTAATTTCAGATAAAGTACTTCCTAGAATAATAGAGAATTGTGAAAATAAAATAATGGACTCCATATAATTCCATGAAAAATAATTATAGTATCCCCTTTGATTTTAAGTTATATTATATTTTTCAAAAGAAAAGAAAAACTTTATTTACTGTAAAGACAGTAAGACTACAGAAAAAATAGATGCTAAATATAAATTTATTTTTCAGGTAAACAGTGATCCTGGACTCTGGGTAATACGATTTTTCCCTTTTGTTCCTCCAGCCCAGAGTAGTCAAGTGCTTTTCTAGAGTTATTCTTTTTTTTTTTTTTTTTGAGACAGCGTCTCACTCTGTTGCCCAGGCTAGAGTGCCGTGGCTTCAGCCTAGCTCACAGCAACCTCAAACTCCTGGGCTCAAGCGATCCTTCTGCCTCAGCCTCCCAAGTAGCTGGGACCACAGGCATGTGCCACCATGCCCAGCTATTTTTTTTTTCTATATATTTTTAGTTGGCCAATTAATTTCTTTCTATTTTTAGTAGAGATGGGGGTCTCACTCTTGCTCAGGCTGGTCTCGAACTCCCGACCTTGAACGATTCGCCTGACTCAGCCTCCCAGAGTGCTAGGATTACAGGCGTGAGTCACTGCGCCGGTCGGCCGTTATTAATCTTTTGAACTCATATTTCCTTTTGTTTTTCTATCCTTTCTAACAATCTTGTGATGAATTCTTCTTTTATAGTTCCTAGGTTTCAAATTACTGCATTGATTTCTGTTTCCCTGATTGGACCCAGAACCCTTAATATATACAGTATTGCTTGGTTGATAGCTCTACTTCATTTACCTTTAGAAATTTTTATTTTACCAGCAAAGAAATGGTTTAGTTGAAATTACATTTCCACTTTTTAACTACAAATCCTACCATTAATATTTCTAACCACTTACTAGCTTCCACTAAATAGGTCTGATCATTCCCCTCATATAAAAAGCTGCTTACTTCTCCTAGTATAAAGCTTAATGCCTTTTCACTTGGAATCTCTCTTGTTTCTTTTTCACAAGTCCCAGCAAATGACTTGCCTCAAGGAGATCTGGCCTTTCATTTGAGAAGGTAGAATTTATAGATCTAAATAGATCTCTTCTCTGTACAATCTCACATCCTTCCCTATGGTCTAGACCAGTGCTAGAACTTTCTATGACAGTAGAAATGTTCTTCTGTATAGTTCAATATAGTATCTACTTGCCACACATGGCTACTCAGTACTTGAAATATAGCTATTGTCCCTGAGGGATTGATTTAATTTTTTATTTCAAAATTTTTACAGGGGTACAAACATTTAGGTTACATCTATTGCATTTGCACTGCCCAAGTCAGAGCTGTAAGTGTGCCCCTCCCAGACCATGTATACTGCACCCATTAGGTGTGAATTTACCCATCCCCTCCCTCCACTGAATTTTATTTAATTTTTTTTTTTTTTTTTTTTTTGAGACAGAGTCTCACTTTATTGCCCAGGCTAGAGTGAGTGCCGTGGCATCAGCCTAGCTCACAGCAACCTCAAACTCCTGGGCTCAAGCAATCCTGCTGCCTCAGCCTCCCAAGCAACTGGGACTACAGGCATGCGCCACCATGCCCGGCTAATTTTTTTTCTATATATATATTAGTTGGCCAATTAATTTCTTTCTGTTTATAGTAGAGATGAGGTCTCACTCTTGCTCAGGCTGGTCTCGAACTCCTGAGCTCAAACGATCCGCCCACCTCGGCCTCTCAGAGAGCTAGGATTACAGGTGTGAGCCACCGCACCCAGCCTTTTATTTAATTTTAATCAATCAAATTTAAATTTAGCTAGCCACATATGGCTAGTGGTTACCATAATGGACAGTGCAGATCTAGACTCTGAAGAAAAAGGGAGCAGTAACTGCCATCCAGATCATTTACATAAGGGAATGGAACTAAACTATGCATATCCACAAAGATCACGGATTTTAAGTAAGCATAAAACTGTCTCAAAACCACAGTCATAAAAGCCAAATTAAAATGAATACGGTCCCTTTTTACACATGTGACTGTTTCAATGACAATTCACACCTCTGCTTTTCTAGACACAGTTCCCTGAACTATGCTGATCTGATCCTGAAGGAAGAAATAGGCTAGCATATATTAACAGCATACATTAGTCTTAGCATGTGAGCATCCCAGTATTAGCATGAAATGATTTGCAAGAAGGAGTTAAACACTGTTCAGGAAATGGAACTTTTCAGGTATATCACATTTTTTCATTTTAGTTTCCTTTTTTGGACAATATACTTATATATACACTCTTAAAACAAAATAGTACATAAATAATAATTGGCTTATTAGTTATTATAAGTCTTGGTGTGACCTCTGAAATCATCATACACACAAAAACCCTGGTATATAGTAGGTGTTCAATAAATATGGTCCAAAGTTGAATGGATCATATGGTAATTTGAAGAAGAGCAGAGCTTCAGTACTATAATTGCTAAGTAACTATATGTTATATAGTGAATAAGGCATAAAAACAAATACACATATAGAAGTATTTTGTTTCTTTTTTTCAAGAACTCACTAATTTTGCAGTCATCAGTCTGGAGAAGTAAATAAAAAAATAGGAATTTGAGACCAGCATGGGAAATATAGCAAGATTACATCTCTACAAAAAATTTGAAAAATTAGCCAGGCATAGTGGTATATGCCTATAGTCCCAGCTACTCGGGAGGCTGAAGCAGGAGGACTACTTCAGCCCAGGAGTTTAAGGTTGCAGTGAGCTATGATCATGTCACTGCACTCTAGCCCAGGTAACTGAGTGAGACTCTTTTTCCAAAAAATAAAAAAAAGATGATATATGATATGATTTTTAAATCTTATGGAAATGTCAATTAGTTACGGAGTCAAGACAAGAAACCATCAATGAATACCTAAGATGGCAAATGTTAAATATATGATATGAACATTTATTGTTTTTCAAAGGTATCATATAAAAGCATATACTTTACTTTTTATCGCCTTTCACTTGTACCTTTGGGGATTTTTTGTTTGGCATTAATGTGTCTAGTAATTCAGTAAAGAATCTAGAAGGGAAAAAGGTAGCTCTATTCATTGGTGGTTTTAAAAAATACCACTATAAGCATCAGTGATTTAAAAAAATAGAAGAGGCTCATAGCAACACATCAACTCATTTGAACATTCTTACCTTCTTCAAGGCTGTCTTGATTTTGAGGTAGATTAGGACAAGAATAGGCAGAGAGAAAACAAAATTTACAAAAGGATGAAATTATCAAAATTCTTGTATTTGAAAGTCTCTAAAGGAGACTTTAGATGATTAAATACTATAATTATTGCTCTATCTATAAAGAAAAGTTTCAACTACAAAAACCTAAGAAGTCAATGATTCTGGATGCTCCTGCGAATTAGAGAGGCCAAGAAAGGAAAAAGTACCAATTTACAAACTCCCTCGGGAGGGGAAAACTTTTCCTCTCTTCATTATCACTTTGACCTATGGAAGAAAAAGTTTCTGACATCAATTCCACACTGAGGAAGAACTTCTGCCTCTTTCTCTATCCCCCTCACAGACACTACTTCATAGTTGAAAGTAGTGGCGTTACCAGTAGATAACACTCAAAAGCAAGACAGGCATCTTGAACCTGCCTTCATCCATAAACAGAAGAAACCTAAAGATTATTCAAGTTTCTGCTCTAGCTTCTCAGACTATGACTAGATAGATATTACTTGGCCCAAATCTGGTAGGAGAGTATTCTAGGGGAGATAAAGTAGAAAGTTCCACTTAGTACTTAGGTTGTATCCACATATTCCCATCTGGGAATTTTCCCACCATCTGGTTTTATCCTCAATAAAATTGAAGTTTTCATTCCCCTCTGTTCTCCATATCTATTTTTCAACTGGTTGAAATAGAAGGAAGGATAAACGATTAAGCACCCCCATATTACAACACCATGGAAAGACTTTGTTCATTGGCTTGTTTTAGTTGATAAATGTAAGTCAGTCACATAAATCACTTCGCCCCCCAAAAAATCCCCTTCAAATTTAAAAAGGTGAACAAAATTTAATCACAGCATCTTGGAGTTTAGTGGAACAGCAGAGATCAAATTCAACCTCTATATTACAGATGAGTAAACAAATAGAAACAAAATAAAAGTACAATATTTATTATAATGAATATGTTAGTTTCATATAGTTTAATAGTAGATTGGAATAAAAAAGTACTTTTTTTTAGCTGTTTATACAGTGTTTGGTACACTGAGTTCTTATAATGTTATTGTGTCTACCACATTATTTCAAGCCGATTTCTTTGAACATTATTTCAAGAAACTGTACAAGTTACAAATTTAGAGAAGTAGGTATCACTGAAGGTTGAAGAAGTCAACAAAGACTTCATAGAAAAGATAAAGCTCAATCCTTAATGGATTGGGTAGGTGAGAAGTAGATATAAGATAAAAAGCTTTTAAAGTAAGGGGAATAATATGAGCGAAGGCATAAAAACAGAAACTAAAGAGGTGTGATATGAGATAGAGTATGGTGAAAAAAAACAGCTTTGTCCCAAACACTGTCTAGAACAGAACTTTTTGTGTGATATTTTCATAAACTCCTTCTGGGAAGAAATTAGCATTCCTGGTAAAAAGCATAATCCATTTTGGATGAATTTTTAAAAGCTTAAGAAAGTTCTTCTGGGAACTTAGTTATCTACCTACTCAGCTGACAGTCAAGAGTCTAAAGATTTTTTTTTTTTTTTTTTTTTTTTGAGACAGAGTTTCACTTTATTGCCCAGGCTAGAGTGAGTGCCGTGGCGTCAGCCTAGCTCACAGCAACCTCAAACTCCTGGGCTCAAGCAATCCTGCTGCCTCAGCCTCCCGAGTAGCTGGGACTACAGGCATGTGCCACCATGCCCGGCTAATTTTTTCTATATATATTTTAGTTGGCCAATTAATTTCTTTCTATTTATAGTAGAGATGGGGTCTCGCTCTTGCTCAGGCTGGTCTCGAACTCCTGAGCTCAAACGATCCGCCCACCTCGGCCTCCCAGAGAGCTAGGATTACAGGCTTGAGCCACCTCGCCCGGCCTAAAGATTTTTAATAAGATATTCTTTTCTTGCTCATCTAACCACACTTGTTTTCCTATACATGTCTCCACGAAGAAAAGAATCTTCAAATTAGTCTGGTTCATTTTTCTCCCTGGCAGTAAGTTTGAAATAAAACTTTGACATGTTCTCATAACTAAATTTCTGAAAAGCTTTTTTGAAACAATGAATATAAACATACTCATCAAATTCTAAAAGAAGAGTATCGAGATCACAATTCTTTACCACAATTCTTTACCATGCAAGAATGTAACTAGAACAAAAAAATAAGGTACTTAATATGCCCAACTTGTCTTCTCTTGCAACACATAAAAAATATTCTACCTTCTATTTGGCTCTAGATTATTTTACTATGCTTATCGGGTTAAGTAGGTGAAAAAAAGTAAGGACCGGGAAAATCACAAGAATATAGGCTAGGAGCTTTTACACTCAGAAAAAAACCAGATTTCTAGTAAAAGAAAAATAATATATCCAGAGAACCAAGGAGGACAAAAGGAGTTGAGAACCAAGTGATCTTGCTTTAGGGAAGGTGTGTTTTAATAATAAATCAGACAATATTTTGAAGAACAGCAACATTGTGGAAAATACAAAGAAGGGTGAAAACAGGAAGAGAAGAATTTAAGGTGTTTTGCTAGGTATTAACAATGTATTCTTTTTTTTAATAATTAAAAAAATTTTAGTATTTAATTTTTTTCTTATTAGAGATGAGAGTCTCACTCTGTCACCCAGGCTGGAATGTAGTGCCATCATCATAGCTCACTGCAACCTCGAACTCCTAGGCTCATGTGATCCTCCCACCTCAGCTTCTTGAGTAGCTAGGACTACAGGCATACATCACCACACCCAGCTAATTTAATTTTATTTTTTTGTGTAGAGATGGCATCTTGCCATGTTAACAAAGTTCTGGGATTACAGGCATGATCCCCTCACCTGGCCAAGAATGTATTCTTTTTCTTTTCTTTTCTTTTTTTCTTTTTTTGAGACAGACAGTCTCACTTTGTTGCCCTGGCTAGAGTGCCATGGTGTCAGCCTAGCTCACAGCAACCTCAAACTCCTGGGCTCAAGCGATCCTTCTGCCTCAGCCTCCCAAGTAGCTGGGACAACAGGCATGGGCCACCATGCCTGACCAATTTTTTATTTATTTTTATATATATATATAAAAAATAAAAATATAATAAATATAAAAATAAAAATATAAATATATAAATATATTTTATATAAATATAAAATATATATATAAAAAATAAATATATATATATATATTTTTTTTTTTTTGAGACAGAGTCTCACTCTTTTGCCCAGGGTAGAGTGCCATGGCATCAGCCTAGCTCACAGCAACCTCAAACTCCTGGGCTCAAGCAATCCTTCTGCCTCAGCCTCCCAAGTAGCTGGGACAACAGGCATGGGCCACCATGCCTGACCAATTTTTTATTTATTTTTATATATATATATAAAAAATAAAAATATAATAAATATAAAAATAAAAATATAAATATATAAATATATTTTATATAAATATAAAATATATATATAAAAAATAAATATATATATATATATTTTTTTTTTTTTGAGACAGAGTCTCACTCTTTTGCCCAGGGTAGAGTGCCATGGCATCAGCCTAGCTCACAGCAACCTCAATCTCGTGGGTTCAAGTAATCCTCCTGCCTCAGCCTCCCGAGTAGCTGGGACTACAGGCATGTGCCACCATGCCCGGCTAATTTTTAGTATGTATATTTTTAGTTGGTCAATTAATTTCTTTCTATTTTTAGTAGAGACGGGGTCTCGCTCTTGCTCAGGCTGGTTTCGAATTCCTGACCTCAAGCTATCCTCCGCCTTGGCCTCCGAGAGACAATGTATTCTTAATGACAACAGAATAATGGCCAACAAACATATGAAAAAATGCTCAACATCTCTAATCATCAGGGAAATGCAAATCAAAACCACAATGAGATATCACTTAACTCCAATGAGAATGGTCTTTATCAAAAAGTCCCCAAACAACAAATGCTGGCATGGATGCGGAGAGAGAGGAACACTCCTACACTGCTGGTGGGACTGCAAACTAGTTCAACCTCTGTGGAAAGCAATATGGAGATACCTCAAAGCGATACAAGTAGATCTACCATTTGATCCAGCAATTCCACTACTGGGCATCTACCCAAAAGATCAAAAGTCACTTTATGAAAAAGACACCTGCACTCCAATGTTTATAGCAGCACAATTCACAACTGCAAAGCTGTGGAAACAATCCAAGTGCCCATCAATTCATGAGTGGATTAATAAAATGTGGTATATGTATACCCTGGAATACTACTCAGCTTTAAGAAACAATGGTGATATAGCACCTCTTGTAGATTCCTGGATACAGCTGGAACCCATTCTACTAAGTGAAGTATCTCGAGAATGGAAAAACAAGCACCACATGTACTCACCAGCAAATTGGTATTAACGGATCAACACCTAAGTGGACATATAGGAGTAACATTTATTGGGTGTCGGGAGGGTGGGAGCTGGGAGGAGGGGATGGGTATATACAACCACAACGAGTAAGATGTGCAACATTTGGGGGATGGACACGCTTGAAGCTCTTACTCGAGGGCGGAGGGGGACATGGGCAATATATGTAACCTTAACACTTATACAGCCATAATACGCTAAAAAAAATAAAAATAAAAAATAAGAACCTAGGTTCTTTCCATCAAAAACAAAAACAAAAAAAAAACCCCCAGTAAACCAACTGGTTGATATTCAGAAGTTACACAGTATAAAAGGCAAGGATAAGTACATCTTAAGTGTCAAGAAAGGAAAAATAATTGCCCTATCATATTAAGATAAGGCACAGAGGGTTGAAACAGAAACAGACATAAGGAGCCAAGATATTTTATGTTTCATATACTGACTATAAAGACTTCTAGACTTCTGCATAAGGTTTGGACATCAACAATAGATTCTCTGCCCGGCCTGTCATCCTGGTGACTTGAGAGGCTGAGGTGGAAGGATCACCTAAGCCTAGGAGTTCAAGACAAGCCAAGGCAACACAGCAAGATCCCGTCTCTTAAAAAGAAACAAAAACAAAAAAATCTAAGAACAAGATATTTTCCCATATTAATTTTAGGAGACATGACTAGGATTAAAAAACTCTTTTTTCTGGCTAGGCCTGATGGCTCACACCTGTAATCCTAGCACTTTAGGAGGCTGAGTCAGAGGAGGATCACTTGAGGCCAGGAGTCTGAGACCAGCCTCAGCAAAAGTGATCCAGTTTCTACAAAAAATAGAGAAATTAGCCAGGCATGGTGGCACATCCCTGTAGTCCCTGCCAACTGGGAGGCTGAGGCAGGAGGATAACTTGAGCCCAGGAGTTTGAGGTTACAGCAAGCTATGATAACACCACTGCACTCTAGCCCGGGTGACAGAACAAGACCCCATCTCAAAAAAAAGTTTTTTTTAAAATAAATCCTTTTGTGTATCTAATTTCTTGATATCCTTTAAGTGAAATAGTGAGCAAAATTAAATTTGGGTTTAAAATATAAACAGTGTTCCTGATGATCACTAAATGGTCAAATGATCAAAGTATCAATCATCACATGATACTTACGATGGTCGATCCTCAAGAATCAGGGCAGTGGTAGAAAGTGGCTCAAATTCAAAATTCTTACGTCTTGAAGACTGAGGTGGTGGTTTACAAGTCTTCCCTGTTCGTGCTTCATATTCCTAGAGTAAATAAAATCATACTTTATGCAAAGATTGTTCCCATTTTCAGTGTGTATTATTAAATCTGTACCATTAAGGATATTATGTTATAATCAGGGATACATATACAATTCATAAATTTGGTAAAAATATGAGGCAGACAAAAAATAAAAGTCAAGGTTTTTTTTTCCTGAAGCAACCAATTTAATTCATAATTTAATGAATTTATATTACATACACAGTATCAAAATGTGTTAAGAGAAAGATAGAAATGCACTAGATTTGACCATATACATATTTCACTAAAATTAACAAACTGTTTCTATTGTATTTCTCTAATCCATCCATCCAAACTGATCATCCTATTAAAAGAAATGAAGTTAATTTGCATTTTTTTGTTATATATTTGGAGACAGGGTCTCACTCTGTTGCCCTGGGTAGAGTGCTGTGGCATCATCATAGCTCACTGCAACCTCGTTATTCTTTCATAAATTTTCACAAACTTCTGAAATTTATTTCGAGAAGTTTACCAAAGATCAACAACAGGTTTACTGGCTTGTAAAATCTGGAAATTTCCAGGACCTACATTTTCTCCTTTCTAAAAATTCAAGATAGCATCTGATCATCTCCAGGTACCAATTATATTTCTCAAGAAATTCTCAGAGTATTCAATGGTTTCATAAGCTATGTAAGCCCACCAGCAGCTAGAGAAGACATTAATTTATATGAATAAAATGAAATGCACTTAAAGTAGTCATATGTTTCGCTTACTATTTATTAACTATAATACCCTATACTTCTATTTATACTAATATTACATCTGTTTCAACTCAAAGACTATTTCTCCTTACTCAATCAGGCAATTTTAAAATGCAAACTGATGGTTCCATACCTCTTAAAAATCTGATTATCTTCTTGAAGATTAATCTTCTTATTTGACATATTACCTTGAAAAAACAACTTATGTTAGCTGAGCACAGTGGCTCACACTTGTAAACCCAGCACTTTGGGAGGCTGAGGCAGGAAGATCACTTGAAGTCAGGAGTTTGAGATCAGCCTGAGCAAGTGAGACCCCATCTCTAGTAAAAATAGAAAAATTAGCCAGGCATGGTGGTGTGCGCCTATAATGCCATCTACTTGGGGGGCTGAGGCAGGAGGATAGCTTGAGCCCAGGAGTTTGAGGTTGCTGTGAGTGAGGCTGCCGCCATGGCACTCTAGCCCAGGTGACAGATTGAGACTCTGTCTCAAAAAAAAAACTTACGTTGTCTTAAGCACTTTCTAAAAACTTCTGCTTATTTTGTGGTTCCAGCCACTGTTTATATGGTTTTCTAATCATCTTTACTTCTACATCTCCCCTTCCAACTACTAAATCTATGCTGTATTTATCTGAGGAGTTCCCTTGCATCACCACATTGTGCTTTTAGAGACTTCTCCTTTCTCAAATTCTATGGGATTGTATACTCTCATGTTTATTAATTCTCATCCCAAAAAACCATACAAACGTTCATTGTCAAAAACCATGCACTCATTTCTTTCTGTCTTTTGCAATTTCTTTCCTAAGATCTAGGATACATATCTAATTATGTTCAATGTTTCTTTTCTTCATTACAAACCCCAGTGTAACAAAGCCTTTAAGGCTAATTTTTTTCTTATTCAAAAATCATGCATACTAGAGATATAACAAGGTTGTTATCATTTAAATGACACTTTGTTTTCCTACTCACCAAGGAGACTTGGTTTCACTGCCAAAGAGAGTAACAATGAATATTATCCAATAAAACATTCTCCATGCAAACAAATGCCAAGTGAACAGACAGCAAAATCAAACTTCTGAAATGATATATTAGTAACAACTAATATTTACTGGCCTATGTCATGCACTATGTCATGCACTGTGTTAAACATTTAACATATTTAATTAATAGAATAATCCTGTTAGGCCCCTCACAGTGGAAAAAACTGAGGCACAAAGATGTGTACTCACATGCTAAAGGTCATATGTGGCAGGCACTCTGGCTCCAGAGCCTGGCCTTTTTCTTTAAATTTGTTTTTTATTGAGGTAAAAAATATATATAATTTACCATATTTATCATTTTTAAGTGTTCATTTCAGTGGTAATAAAGATATTTACATGCTTTTTTTTATTCCTTTCATCTTCTCCTCCCCACTTCTTTTCCAGCCTCTAACCTGGCCTTTTAAAGATCTATTATTATCTTGCTATATTAACATGCAGTGAAATAACTATCTATGACAAGTTAAAAGAATGAAAGTGATAAAATCATTCAGTGAAAAGCTCAGGGTAGAACAGACATACAATACCCGAATCACTGATCCTTCTATATATCACAAAAAGAAACCACCAGACAGTTTTTGTTTCTTGATGCACTATGAAATATACATCATCATTCATTTTTTTTTTTAAAAGGGTCTCGTTCTTGCTAAGGCTGGTCTTGAACTCCTGACCTCAAGCAATCCTTCCACCTCTGCCTCCCAGAGTGCTAGGATTATAGGCATAAGCCACCACATCCCGCCTACATAATCATTCTTGAAATATTCTTGCCAAAAGAAAAATAAAATTTAAATGTGATTGAGCCTGTAGAATTGTGCTCTCTAATATGGTAGCCAAAATTAGTGATAACCAAATAAGCCATATATTGTTAAATATACACAGAAAAATACTGGGAAATCTGAAGTACTAAGAGGTTCTGCCCTGAAGGGTGGGACTAGAAATGAAGGGCTTTTCTTTTACCTTAATAGTTTTGTTTGATTTTCCTTACAATGAAAAATAAAGTAGGTTGTAAGAGAGACCACTTACAGCCATGGTGGATAATCAACAAAGATCTTTGTCAAGTCATGCCAACTAAAATTAACACCAACTAAAGAGGGGGGATCAGAACTGGGGCAAAATGATGGGCATTATTTAGACAGGCAGAAAGGATTAGAAGGCATGAGCCAGGGGGAGTGAGCAAAGGAATGAATGGATCAGGGAAACACCTTAACCTCACAATAGGAAAAATAATGGGAATTTTTCTAATATTATTAGTTAGGATGTTTTTTATTACATACAACAGAAAACCCAACTCAAAATAGGTTTAGGCAAATTTATCAGATCTTAAAACTGATTATTCCAGGCCGGGTGCGGTGGCTCACGCCTGTAATCCTAGCTCTCTGGGAGGCCGAGGTGGGCGGATCATTTGAGCTCAGGAGTTCGAGACCAGCCTGAGCAAGAGCGAGACCTCGTCTCTACTATAAATAGAAAGAAATTAATTGGCCAACTAATATATATAGAAAAAAAATTAGCAGGGCATGGTGGCACCGCATTAGTCTCAGCTACTCAGCAGGCTGAGGCAAGATGATTGCTTAAGCCCAGGAGTTTAAGGGTGCAGTGAGCTATGATGATGTCGCTGTACTCTGACCTGGGCAAAAGAATGAGACCCTGTCCCCCAAAAAAGAAAAAGACTAAGGACTTATGATAGCAAAATATAATGTGGTATCCTGGATTATATCTTGAAACAGAAATAGGACTTTAATAGAAAAACTGATGAAATCCAAGCAAAGTCTGGAGTTTAATTAATAGTAATGTAAAAATTTCAATTTTCTTAGTTTTGACAAATATCTAGGGGACTATACTAATAAGATGTTCTAATAACATTAGGGAAAACTGGATGAGAGGTATTTAGGAATTCTCTGTATTAACTTTTCAAACTTTCTGTAAATCTAAAGTTATTTCAAAATAGAAAGTTTATTACAGGCCAGGCGCGGTGGCTCATGTCTGTAATCCTAGCACTTTGGGAGTCCAAGGCAGGTGGATCGCTCAAGGTCAGGAGTTTGAGACCACCTGAGCAAGAGCCAGACCCCGTCTCTACTAAAAATAGAAAGAAAGTAATTGGCCAAGTAAAAATCTACAGAAAAAATTAGCCGGGCGTGGTGGCGCATACCTGTAGCCCCAGCTACTCGGGAGGCTGAGGCAAAAGGATCGCTTGAGCCCAGGACTTTGAGGTTGTTGTGAGCTAGGCCGATGTCACGGCACTCTAGCCCAGGCAACAGAGTGAGACCGTGTCTCAAAAAAAAATAAAAAAGTTTATTACAACAAACAAACAAAAAAGCATAAAGTCATCAATTGAAAATAATTGTCGCCAGTAAAATTTTTTTTTTTTTTTGAGACAGAGTCTCGCGCTTTGTTGCCCAGGCTAGAGTGAGTGCCATGGCGTCAGCCTAGCTCACAGCAACCTCAAACTTCTGGGCTTAAGCAATCCTGCTGCCTCAGCCTCCCGAGTAGCTGGGATTACAGGCGTGCGCCACCATGCCCGGCTAATTTTTTTTCTATATATATTAGTTGGCCAATTAATTTTTCTATTTATAGTAGAGACGGGGTCTCACTCTTGCTCAGGCTGGTTTTGAACTCCTGACCTCGAGCAATTCACCTGCCTCGGCCTCCCAGAGTGCTAGGATTACAGGCGTGAGCCAACACGCCCGGCCAGCCAGTAAAATTTAACCTTTCTAGTGAGAATTAAAATGCTGCAAAATGTGTAAATGCCACCATATATTCCACAGCTTCCTGTAGTTAAACTTTTCTAATGAGATCACTAGCAATATTACTAAAATTTTTTGTTATACTATTATGAAATGTTACATTTAGAAAATGTGCATATTTGGTGAACTAATATTTTCCAAATGATCAATGTGTGATGTTATAAACCCATGCATGAATAAATATATCCATGCAAAGTTCAAGACAAACCAATGGATTTTTTTTTTTTTTTTGAGACAGAGTCTCACTTTATTGCCCAGGCTAGAGTGAGTGCCGTGGCGTCAGCCTAGCTCACAGCAACCTCAAAGTCCTGGGCTCAAGCGATCCTCCTGCTTCAGCCTCCCGACTACAGGCATGTGCCACCATGTCCGGCTAATTTTTTCTCTATATATTAGTTGGCCAATTAATTTCTTTCTATTTATAGTAGAGACGGGGTCACACTCTTGCTCAGGCTGGTTTCGAACTCCTGACCTCGAGCAATCCGCCCGCCTCGGCCTCCCAGAGAGCTAGGATTACAGGCGTGAGCCACCGCGCCCAGCCAAACCAATGGATTTTAATATAAGAGTTATATGGTTTTAGAGCCCACAATATAACTTACCTTTAAGAAATTGCCATTTAATGAGTTTGAGTGGTATCAAAGAAGAATATTCACAATTAACTAAAAAGGCTACTAAAATGCTCTTCTTTTTACTATGTATATAACCGTGTGAGGTTTTCTTCATGTACTTAAACTAAAACATACAACAAGAAATTAAATGCAAGAGTAGATACAAGCCTTCTTTTATCAATCTAGACATTAAAGAGACCTGAGAAATGTAAAATAATGCCACTCTTCTCACTATTTGTTTTTATAAGTTATTTTTCACAAATACGTTATTTATGTTAAGATAAAATAGCTTTATTATTGGTTTGTAGGTTTTTTTTGAGACAGGGTCTTGCCCTGTCTCCCAGGATGGAGTTGAGTGGTATGATCATAACTCATTGCAGTCTCAAATACCTAGGCTCAAGCAATCCTTGTGCCTCAGCCTCCTGAGTAGCTGGGATTACAAGTGTATTCACCACATCCAGCTAATTTTTTAAGTTTTTTCTAGAGACAGGGACTTGCCATATTGCCCAGGCTGGTCTCAAACTCCTGGCCCCAAGTGATCCTCCCTCCTTGGCCTCTCAAAATACTAAGGTCACAGATGTGAGCCACCTCGCCCAGCCTATTACTGTTGTTTTTATATGATTAATACATACTTTAACATTTCAGTTTTAATTTTTGGTATAGGAATAATTGATAATCTCCATAAACAAAAATTTTTTGAGGTCATTAATAATCAAAAATCCAAAGGGATCATGAGACTAAGCCATTTGAAAACTGCTGGCCAAAAGCAACCACTGAAAAAGTAAAACAAAGATATAGCTAATAAGGCAACAGCGGAGATAAAATGTAGTGATAAAAATACTCATTCAATCCAAAAGAAGGCAGGAGAAAAGGAAACGAGAAAGACCAGATGGACGATTTGAAAATAAATAGCAAGATGGTAAATTGAAAACCCAATCGATAATGACATTAAATGACACCCAACATAAAAAGTAGAGGGTATCAGACTGTATATAAAAAGCTAGACTCAACTATATACTGTATACAAGAAAGCCACTTTAAATATAAAGACACATATAGATTAAAAGTAATGGGATGGAGAAAGATATACCATGCTAACCATAACCAAAGACAGCAGAGTAGCTATATTAATCTCAGACAGAGCAGACTCCAGACCAAGGAAAGTTATCAAGGATAAAGAGGAACATTACATAATAATAAAGGGGTCAATAATCCAAGACAACATAATAATTCTTAAAGTGCATGCACCCAACAACAAAGTGGTCAAGATATAAGAGGCAAAAACTGATAGAAGTTCAAGGAGAAATATATGAATCCACCATCACAGTGGGAGATTTTAATACTTCTTTATCAGAAATGGACAGATCCAGCAGGCAGAAAATCAGTAAGGACATAGCTGAACTTAAAACCATCAGTCGACTGGATATAGTCAATGACATCTATATAGTACTGCATCAAACAACAGCAGATTACACATTTTTCTCAAGCTAACATGGAACATTCACCAATATACAGATCACATTCTAGCCATAAAACATACCTAAACAAATTTAAAAGAACAGAAATCATACAATGTCTGCTCTGAGACCACAATGAAATTATACTAGAAATCAACAGCAGAAAGATAGCTAGAAAACCCCAAAGTACACCAACACAAATAAGAAATCTCAAGGGAAGTTTAAAAATATTTTGAACTACATGAAAATAAAAATACAACTTTTCAAAATTTGTGAGATTTAGCAAAAGATTAGTAGAGGAAAAGCTATTCCTTTGAATGTATATATCAGAAAAGAAGAAAGATCTAAAATCAATCATCTAAGCTTCTACCTTAGGAAACTAGAAAAAGACAAGCAAATTAATTACAAAACAAGCAGAAAAAAGAAATAAAAATTAGAGCAGAAATCAATAAAATTCAAAGTAGGAAACTAAAGAGAAAAATCAATAAAACCAAAAGCTGTTTCTTTAAAAATATCAATAAAAGTAATAAGCTAAAGGAAAAAAAAGAAGATACAAATTACTAATATAAGAAATAAAATCAGGGACATCACTACGGAGCACATAGACATGAACAACTCCATGTCCACAATTTAACAGCTTGGATGAAATGAACAAATTCCTTGAAACACACAATCTGCCAAAAACTCACATAAGAAACAATCTGAATAGGACTTTATCTAGTAAAGAAATTGAATCAATAATTAATAATCTACCAAAACAGAAAACACCAGACTCAGATGGGTTCACTGATTAATTCTACCCAACATTTATGGACGAAATTATACTAATTCTATACAATCTCTTTTGTAAGATAGATGCAGAGGAAATACCTCCTAACTCATTTTATAAAGCCAGCATTAGCCTAATAACAAAACCAGACAAAGGCAACTACAGACCAGTATCTCTCATGAACATAAATATTAAAAATCCTTAACAAAATATTAGCAAATCTAATCCAACAATGTGTAAAAGACAAAATTTATACACCACAACCAAATGGGATTTATCCCAGGTATGCAAAGTTGGTTCAACATCCAAAAATCAATCAATGGTCCAGGAGTAGTGGCTCACACCTATAGTCCCATCACTTTGGCAGACCAAGGCAGGAGGATCCCTTGAGCCTAGGAGACCAGCCTGGGTGAAATAGCAAGACCCCATCTCTACGAAAAATAAGAAAAATTAGCTGGGTATGGTGGCATGCACCTGTAGTCCTACCTGCTTAGGAGGCAGAGGCAGGAAGATTGCTTGAGCCCAGGAGTTTCAGCCTGTAGTGAGCTACCATCCTGCCACTACCCTCTCTAGCCTGGGCAGTAGAGTGAGACCCTATCTCTAAAAAAGTTTAAAAAAAAATTAATGTACTCAATCACATCAAGAAATTAAAGATAAAATCATGTGATCACACCAATAAATGCAAAAAAGACATTTGACAATGTCCAGCATCTATTCATGATAAGAAAAAAAACTCTCTTATTAAACTAGAAATAACTTCCTCAACTAGATAAAGAACAGCTATAAAAAACCCACAGTTAACAATACTTAATGGTGAGAAATTAGAAGCTTTCTTGCTAAGATCAGAAACAAGGCAATAATGTCCCCTCTCACCACTGCATTTCAACATCATAATGGAAGTCCTAGGTAATGCAATAAGAAAAGAATATAAAAGTTACACTGATTGAAAAAGAAGAACTAAAGCTGTGTTCGTTCACAGTTGACGTGACTGTCTATGGAGAAAGTCCAAAAGAATCAACAACAAAACTCCTGGATCTAATAAGCAATTACAGGAAAGTTATAGGATACAAGGCTAATACATAATAGTCAATCACTTTTTTATATAACAGCAATGAATATCAAGTGGAATTTGAAATTTAAAACTTATGACCATTTACATTAGCCTCAAAAATGAATTAGGTATATAAATTTAACAAAATATATATAAGATCTATATGAGGAAAACTACAAAATTCTAATGAAAGATATCAAAGAACTAAGTAAGTGGAGAGATATTGCATGTTTATGGATAGGAAGACTCAATGTTTTTGAGATGTCAGTTCTCAACTTGATCTATAGATTCAACACAATCCCAATCAAACTCCCAGCAAGTTATTTTGGGGATGACAAACTGATTCTAAAGTTTACATGGAGAGACAAAAGACTCAGAATAGACAATATTGAAGGAAAAGAAAAACAAAAAAAACAGAGGATTGACACTACCTGAATTCAAGACTTAACACAAAGCTATAATAATCTAAGACAATGTGGCATTGGTGAAAGACCAGACAAATAGATCAATGGAACAGAAAAGAGATCCAGGAGATAAGCCCATATAAATATAGTCAACTGATCTTTAACAAAGGAACAAAGGCAACGCAATGAAGCAAAGATAATCTTTTCAACAAGTGGTGCTGGAACAATTGACATTCACATGTGGGAAAAAAAAAAATCAATCTGCATACAGACCTTACATCCATCACAAAAAATTAACTCAAAATGGATTACAGACCTAAATGTAAAATGCAACACTATAAAACTCCTGGAAAATAACATAGGAGAAAACCTAGATGCCCTTAAGTATGGTGATAACTTTTGAGATCAGAAACCACAGGCATGATCCACAAAAATATACAGCAGGGGGACACATTCCAAGACCTCCAGCGGATACCTGAAATCATGGACTACTGAATACATAATTATGCTAAAGTTTAATTTATAAATTAAGCACAGTAAGAGAATAACAATAGAACAATTATAATAATATACTGTAAAAAAGTTATGTGAATATGGTCTCTTTCTCTAACACACACAAAATATCTTAGTATTTTCAAATTGTGATTTACCACAGGTAACTGAAACTACACAAAACAAAACTGAGGATAAGGAGGGACTATGTAATTGAGAAGCTGGAGTTCAATAAACTTAAAACTTCTGTTCTGTAAAAGACAATGTCAAGAGAATAAGACAAGTCACAGAAAGGGAGAAAATATTTGCCAGACATATTTGATGAAGGACTGTTATCCAAAATACAGAAAGAACTCTTAAAACACAACAAGAAATCGAACAACCTGATATAAAAATGAGCAAAAGACCTGAATAGACACTTCAACAAAAAGACATATAGATGTTAAGCATATGAAAAGATGTTCATCATATGTCATTAGGGAACTGCAAATTAAGACTGTGAGATACCACTACACAGCTATTAGAATGGCCAATTCAAAACACTGACAACACCAAATGCTGGAGAGAATGTGGACAACAAAATGTGGCCAACAGGAATTCTCATTCTTTGTTGGTGGGAATGCAAAATGGTACAGTCACTTTGGAATACAGCTTGCCAGTTTCTTGCAAAACTGAACATACTCTTCCAATATGATCCAGCAATAGCACCCCTTGGTATTTACTGAAACATATAACCACACAAAAACTTGCACACAGAAGTTTATATAAGCCTTATTGATAATTGCCAAAACTTGGAAGCAACCAAGACGTCCTTCAGCAGGTGAATGGACAAACTGTGGTACATCCAGACAATAGAATGTTATTCAGCCCTACAAAGAAATGAGCTATAAAACCATAGAAAGGCAAGGAGGAAACTTAAATCCATATTACTAAATGAAAGAACCCAATCTAAAGTGGCTACATACTGTACGGTTCCAACAACATGACACTCTGGAAAACGCAAAACTATGGAAATAGTAAAAAGATCTATGGTTGCCAGGGTTGTGTGGGAGGGAGGGATGAATAGACAGAGCCCAGAGGATTTTTAGGACAGTGAAATTACGCTATATGACACTACAACAGTAGATCCATGTCAACATACATTTGTCCAAACCCACAGAATGTATAACACGAAGAGTAAACTCTATGTAAGCTATAGACTTTGGGTGACGATGTGTCGATGTGGGTTCATCAGCTGTAACAAACGAACCCCTGTGGTGAAGGACACCGAGAGTAAAGTAGACTGTGTGTTTGCGTATGTATGTGTGGAAATCCTCTAAGGTATATGGAACTCTGTCGTTTCTGCTCAATTTTGCTATGAACTGCTCTAAAATAGTTTTATTAATTTAAATATACATATCTGTGTGTGTATACACACACACACACATAAACACATACGCAGACCTAATCCAGCGATATACAAAATGAATAATAACCATGATTAACTATAGTTTATCCCTGGAACACAAAGTTGGTTTAACAACCAAAACCAACTTAAAATATAATCAGAAAAACAGTCAAAACAGGCTGCATGAGTTTTGCCTCATCTGGATGGACCAAAAAGCTAGGTATATAATGGTATCAAGCATCTGAGAGACATATTAAATAAATCAAATTTATGAAGGATGGTATCATCTTAGCCTTCAAATTAGCCTACATACAATGTTTCAAATATTATATGTTTGAATTATTATACTCAACACTCAAGCAAAGGTAACTAGGCACACAAAGGGATAAGATACTATCTGCTAGCAAAAACTAGCAGAAACAATATTCTATATAAACAAACCTATAGGATTTCCAGACATTGGAATTTTCAGACATATGAAACAACTATACTTACTATGTTCAAGGAGATAAAGGCCAAGCTTGAAATTTCTGCAGGGAACTGTACACTGTAAAAAGTGATATAGATTTTTAGAAGAACCAGCTAGGAACACAAGAATTGAAAAAACACAAAATTGGCATTAAAAACTCAATGTATAGGGCCGAGGGATCTGTATTCTTAATAAATTCCCTAGGTAACTCTAATAATCCACTGTGTGTGAGAACCAGAATCATAGATTACCACAATAAATCTCAATGTCCTTGTCCGTAAACCCACTGTTTTCTTTTTTTAGCCTTATTTTTTTAATTTGTTTAATTAACAATTGTACATAATTATGGGGTATATAGTAATGTTTCAATATATATAATCTATAGTGATCAGATCAAGGTAATTAGCATATCCATCATCTCAAACATTTATCATTTCTTTGTACTGGGAACATCAATATCCTCCTTCTAGTTATTAGGAACTATTATTATTATTAACTATAATCATGCTATAGTGCTACAAAACACTGGAACTACAAAACAGCTGTAATTTTTTATCCTTTAACAAATATCTCCCTATTCCTTCCTTCCCCCTACCCTTTCTAGCCTCCAGTCTCCTTTGTTTCTTTTTTACTTCTACGAGGATCAACATTTTTTTTTTTAGCTTCCACATAAGTGAGAACATGCGGTGTTTAACTTTCTGTTCCTGGCTTATTTCACTTATAATGTCCTCCAATGCCATCCATATTGTTGTGAATGACAGGATTTCATTCTTTTTTTAAGGCTGACAATATTCTACTGTGTGTGTGTGTGTGTGTGTGTGTGTGTGTGTGTGTGTGTGTGTGTGACATAGAGAGATATTCACACACACTACATAGTTCTTTATCCATTCATCTGTTGTTAGACACTTAGGTCGAGTCCGTATCCTGGCTATTGTGAATAGTGCTACAATAAACACAGGGGTGCAGATGTCTCTTTGATATATTGATTTCCACTCTTTTGGATAAATGCCCAGTAATGGGGATTGTTGGATCACCACTGTTTTCTAATTTAGCTTCCATAATACCTTCAGAATTATTTTTCTAATATATGTATTTGATACCTCTCAGTACCTTATTTAAAAGTATTTTGGATAAAACTTAATTCTAGGCTGGGCGTGGTGGCTCAGGCCTGTAATCCTAGCACTCTGGCAGGCCAAGGTGGAAGGATCATTCAAAGTCAGGAGTTCAACACCAGCCTGAGCAAAAGCGAGACCCCGTCTCTACTAAAAATAGAAAGAAATTAGCCAAACAACTAAAAATATACATATAAAAAATTAGCCAGGCATGGTGGCACATGCCTATAGTCCCAGCTACTCGGGTGGCTGAGGCAGCAAGATTGCTTAAGCCCAGGAATTTGAGGTTGCTGTGAGCTAGGCTGACACCACAGCACTCTAGCCTGGGCAACAGAGCCAGACTCTGTCTCAGAAAAAAAAAAAACTTAATTCTATAACCTCATGCCTAATGATCCTTTACCATCTACCCTATATTCCTGATATCCTGGTCTACTAACTAAACAGATCTTGCTCATTTCTGTTTGCTCATTCAATTTCGACTATCTAGAATGGCTTTCCCCACCTTGTCTGCCTGCTTAATACCTACTAATACACTTAGAAACACAATTCATATGTCATCTTTAAGCAGGATAAATTGTTCTTTCAGCTGTATTCTCACACACTGTTTACAACTTTATTACAATGCTCACCACACATTACAGCCATATATGAACCTCTCGTTTCTTCTCCCTTGTTCCTGGAAGTTATACTGCAATAATTCAAAGGCTAGGACTCATGTTTATTTATATACCAAAAAACTAAATCATACGTATTGCATTACACACAGTCAATGTGTTTTTAAGTAAAGTATGCATTCATTGAAATGAAAACCAGAATATCTTAAAGAATAATTTAGGATCAATCAAGAATTTTGTCCTTCAAGTTCTGCTAGAGAAAAGGTCTGGCACTTGCTAACATGAGGTCACACACAGTTGGTAACAGAATGGTACCACGAAACACTACACTCTGATGCCTTGGGCTGTGTAGCCAAAGTGGTCCACCAGAAAGACAGTGTACTGGGAGGGAAATATGTGAAAAGATCAGACTGGATTCAAAGGGAGGGTGGCAGGAGTCTTTGAATAGCTTCTTAAAGTAGTAAAATCTGGGAACTGAGAAGAATAGAAGCTTCTTTTCCAAAGACTTGGAGAAAGTCAAAACAGTCTGATATCTACACTGATATATTCACTAACTGACTCGACTTCGAGTTTCAGTGGACAGTGGAACCACTCCCCTTAAAGGGGGTAGTGTTAAACACATTAGTAAGTAAATGCTTCTATTTCTAGACGCTGTCAACAGTTTATAGAGAGCCAGAATAATGTTTCAGAAACAGAAGAAACTTCAATGTGGACATCTCTACCATCTTAAGACCATTTATGCCCAAGAGAAAGGGACTCTCTTACACAGGTTGATCCAAGAGCCAAGGAAACCATCACGCTTGGGGTAGAGACTTTAGCAAATAATGATGTCTTTATTAATTCTGAATTGCATTCCTTAATCTGGAAATTAAGAGACATGAAACCCATCCTACATTTTAAGCTTAATTGGAAGCTTGGGGCAAAGCATTTCATCACTCTTTGGCCTATAGAGTACCTTAGTAAACTTCATTTTGACAGTCATTAGCACAATTTGGTTTGTTTTGTCTGATGCTTAACATAATATATAAGTCTGAGATAAAGATAGAATAAATAAAACTTAAAAATAACTTTGTAATCAAAATGTATGCATGTAATCAAATAACAGGTATTCAGAGAATTTTCAAACTGTAATCCTTATCCAAATCTGTTTCTGATAAAAAAAAAAAAATCTCCCCAAACCCTACCCTATTTGTAAGAACTTGTTTTTATTCTTTTAGTTTTCCTCAATTTAAGCTTCTCTTTTGAGGTTAATTCTTCTTCCCTTTCTCAGAAGCATAGACCCAGAACTGCTATAAGTTCCTCTCGGTCCTTAGACCACAAAATTAACTTTTATGAAATCCATTTATTCAAGCATAAGAAATGCATAATAAATTATCAACTGTGAATAAACAACACACATGCAACTGGAAAGGTAATGATTTGCTACCTTTTCAAGGTCACAACAGGTACAGTAAATAAAAGTGAAAATAAAATATGCGTGGGTAAAATGATTTTAAAAACTTTTGAAGAATAAATTCTGAACATAGTCCAGCTCCTCCACAATTTAACGATGAAGGAAGTACTTATTTTTGTAGTACTTAGCCAAATTTTATAGCAAGGGTATATATATTAAAGCATAATTAAAACCAATGAACCTGTTTTCAATTATTCTAATACTACACACACCAATAAAGTTAGTAATCAGAAAATTAAGCTCTAACACATTCAAAGTGTTATATATTTAACTACTACTCACAAAGCACATGTATGCTAGTCCTTTCCATGATATTATTATTCCTATAGTAAAAAAAATTCAAAAGTAAGGGCCTGAGGAAAATGACGTATTCTTTTAGACAATTTGAAGCACTAAGATTAAGAAATCAGTTAGTATTTAAAACATTTTTCCTTGCCTATCAAAAGTTATGTGAAAGTGATTCAACCACTGAACTAAAAAACTTCACTCACAAAATGGCATGTGTATTGATGGAAAACTATCATCTAAGTACTACAATCTCATTTTCACATTAAAGATACCAATATGAACAGCAAAAAAGATCACTTTCTACTGAAAGATTGTCAGTTTGATATAGTTTATTATTCAATCTAGTATGTGATTGTATCATAGTTATGCATAACATGCATGGGTCATTTGAAATCATTCTCACTCGTAGTTTAGAGTTCATAGGCCAACTATTTAGCTGCATTCCAATTGTATTTATTAATTTAGAAAAAAACAAAAACCCATGTCAAGTGAACTACAACTGAAATACTATTTACATTAACAGATGCAATTTTTTTTTTTTTTTGAGACAGAGTCTCGCTTTGTTGCCCAGGCTAGAGTGAGTGCCATGGCGTCAGCCTAGCTCACAGCAACCTCAAAGTCCTGGGCTCAAGCGATCCTACTGCCACAGCCTCCCGAGTAGCTGGGACTACAGGCATGTGCCACCATGCCCAGCTGATTTTTTCTATATATATTAGTTGGCCAATTAATTTCCTTCTATTTATAGTAGAGACGGGGTCTCGCTCTTGCTCAGGCTGGTTTCGAACTCCTGACTTCAAGCAATCCACCTGCCTCGGCCTCCCAGAGTGCTAGGATTACAGGCACGAGCCACCGCGCCCGGCCTAACATGCAATTTTTTTTTTTTTTTTT